>VXBI01006317.1:192875-458107 GCA_013397375.1 Toxostoma redivivum | reverse complement strand
TGAGTGAGTGGCGGCGCGGGCAGGACCGGCCGGCGACAGGCTCGGGGAAGGCGCTTCGGCCCCGCTCCGCCGCGAGGTTCGCTCCATGTGTCACCGGCTTCTCCTCTCCTCTGAAAAAACTTCCTCCCTTTTACCAAACTTTCCCCTTTTTGCTGCCGTTTCCATGAATCAGGCGTAGGGCGAGGCGTGGTAGAGCCCACCTTATTTAGAAGAGAAAATGCCCCAGGTGAAGGGCCGGCCGTCGAAGGTTAGAGGACGTGCGGCTTTCCGCCTTATTCTATTCACTGACACAGGTAATCCGAGTACTTTAACTATTTATCTTGGGATTAATGGACCATAATTTCCTTGTTAGAAATTATGAGCATGATCCTCGCTATCTGGACTGTCTGTCACAGAGTACTGTGATCCGGTAGAGCAGAACTGATTTATGGCAGGCAGAGGAGACCCGTCACTAGTTACTTCACTTTCAGTCCTGGGGTTTTCTGAAATTATTCAATAAATATTTTTGTGCTGAACAATTTCCCCTACTTGGAGGACTATTATCCACACTGATGCCCTTCTCAGTGCCTAACTAAACCAAATCTGTGGGAGAAGTTGCACTTTATCACAGGGTTATCTTTTTCCTGATTCTGATGTTTAGGTTTGGGGCTTTTTACAGGCAAGGGGGACGTGAAGGGCTCCATCACTCAGGAAATGCTTGAAGATCCCACTGTTGGTTTGCTGGATTTGTATAAACAGTAGTTCATAAAGTTCAGCAAGATTCAACACGGCTTGTGAGGCTGCTGAAGGGCACCCCTGAGTGATCAGTTCTGACATCTGGGGAAGGTTTTACACCGGGATTTTATAAATGGCCTGACTGGGCTGCAAAACATGCATTAAAATCATGACAGCCACGAAGCCTAAATCATGCAAAAATGTATTTGTATGTGGAGCTCTGGGAAAACTCTGGGGCTTTGAGCAGGAATGGAGGCAGTGCTGGGGGCATGGGGAGACAATTCCTCATGCTGTGTGTTGCTGTTGGAGCTGGGGTGAGGTATTGCTGGCACCACTACAGCATGTCCTTTTGCCTGGAAACTTGGTTACATTGATGTGCCTCGATAAAAGTGAAATGTTAAAATATTTTTGTGAAAACCCTGAATACCAGACCGGCGGGGGGGTGGGGCGGGGGTGCCTGTGAGGCGTAATCACAGCCTCTAGTTAACGTCTTTTCTCCAGTCAGGAATTAGCCTGCCGGTTGTGGCAGTGGTTCTGTTCCAATTACTCCAATAAATGTGCTTAGCAATGGGAATGGTTTCTGTGGCACTGCCTAAGATCATGTGCAACCTCTTGCTGAGATTTAGTTAAGTGTGGAAAGCTTGTTTTGTATTGGGAATGCTCAGATGGAGTTTGTAAAGGGGAAAATAAAGCAAAACCACATAATTGGGTTTCTAATGGAAGAGTGAGCTTGTTGAAACATTTAGTATGACCAAACTTTTGTTAATACTATAGCAAATTTTGAATCAAGCAACAAATTCGAGGAGTCCAGAAAAGTAATTGCCCTATCTATTAACGGTCATTTAAAATGAACGTCTTTATGGTAAAGTTTCAGAAAGTGTTTCTTGCCCAAACTCTGTTACATAAGACCACTCGCTCGTCAAGCAACTCCTGCCCTTTCTGTGCTTGAGAGTTTCTGGAGAGCGAGAGAGTATTTCCATCATCATGAACATCAACTGATGCCTGGGGTCAGCTTTTTTGTTAAGTTCTGTGTTGGTCCTCCTTTGAAGTTTACCACAGTATTTCAGAAGTGAAACCAAAGCTCCATACACTCTCTGTGCATGACCCAGCATTCTTTGTTCTCTGCCATGACCCAAAAAGCTTTACTCTATGTACCATTCGAGGGGTTTGCTGGCATAATTTATGGCAGAGCTGTGCATAGAGAGCAGCAAATACAACACCAACACACTAGCTCTGTTCCTTTTGGTGCTGTTTAAATGTCTGGCATGTAAAAAAGGATAGGAAATAATAAAGAAAGTGTAGTTAAGGTAATGAAAGCCAATTTGGACAACTAGGATTTAGTTTCTGGCTCTGTGACAGGCATCCATGTAACTCTGAAGAAGTTGCTGATTTGACTGTGACAGGACCTTGCCCTTCCCTTGGCTTGTCCCATTAGTGGGACACGCTGCAGGCTTTGATGCCCTCTGAAACATTGCCAACAGCACGGTCCAGACGTGGCAGCATCTCCACTTGCTCTGTGTCAAAAGCACCAACTCCAAGTGTGTAGTTTTCACATTGGAGGGAAAATATTAACAGGAGGATTATAGAAACATCCAGTCGTTGTAAACAAAGCTGGATCGTTTTGTTCACAAAGGATTTATTGTCCGCAGTGTCCAGATTAATCAGTTTCATGACAAGAACAATTGAATGGGAGAACAGAGGACTCGCTCCAGGATTCAGATCTCTGCTGTTCCCAGTAATGCCTGCTGAACTGAAAATGTGGGAGAGCTTGTTTTCATTTCCTTGAGCATCTCCATCATCCAAATTACTTTCAAAGTAAACAGACAGAACTTGAGCAACTCTGTAACATTTAGACTGCAGGTGGCTGTCAGAAAAATCTCCTTAGATGATTTTTGCCACATTTTCTCAAGGAAAGTGCAGTTTTGTAGAAGGCAGCTGGATCGTTCTGGTATTTATACTTCCCTTAGGACAACTTCTCTGTCAGGTACTATGGAACCGTGTTGATATTTTCAGGATCTCTTAGCATCACATCCAAGCAGATAGAGGAAGCATAGGATTTCAACAACAGATAAAACTATTTATTCCTCAGAATAAAAAGAAAATCACGTAATTCACAGGTAGCCTAATTCCTGAATAGTCCACAGTGTCCAAATATTTGAAAAGGCACTGGGTCATCAGTTTTACAATGTCAAGTCTTAACACCCTAAACTGAATAAGCAATTTGAATTTTCTGTCTTTGAAATGTAGGGACTCCAGTTATCAGATTATTGGTTTGTCTTTTGGCAAGTACTTTAGGTAGGACAACGCATTCCTGGAGGACTGAGAGAGTGAAGATTGTGGGTGAAGATGAGCTGTTCCCACCTTTGCTGGGCTGTCCCAGGCAGGGAGTATGCCTGAGCTAATGTGATGTACCTGTCATCAGGCTCATTAACTTGGGCTTGGCAGTGGGCTAAATGCAGGCACGAACAGTCTCGTTGGCTTAGGGAGCAGGCAGAGTGTGCACACATCTGCCTGCAATATGCCACGTAGACACTGCTCTAGATTTGTGATTTTTTATGTGTTCTAGTTGTCCCATTGATGAGTTTTTCACTTTGGGGATGGAAACACTGTGCTTTGGGTAGGCCTGAGGGTCTACAGTCCAGTCTCTGTCCTCCACCATCCTTCTGCTGAAGAAACCTCTAATACTCCACAGAGCATGAATTTTAAGTACAAAATTAACCAAATCAGGTCACATCTGAACATGGGACTTGTAAGGGAGCTCAGGATGAATCCTGCCGAGGGAGCTTTGCTCAAGGGACTTCTGGATGTGCAGGAGGAGTGCCTGCCTGCTCCATGTGAGGGCTGTAGGCTGCCACTTGCTCAGAAACGTTTAGTATTTATGTGTCACTGAAGCATAGGGCATTATCCAAGGAGGCTGAACGCCACAGGATGAAACCATTACCCCTCCCTGAAGGAAGCTGGATAGTTTGGACGTTGGCACACTACGCAGTCCATGTTTAGGTATAATGTACTCTCTGAAGGGCTGTTTTCATTCCCCCCCCAAACAGAAACTCGGCGAAGGACTTGCGAAGCTGCGGACAGCGCGAGAGGCCCCGGCTGACTGCGTGTGCCCCCCAGGTAGGTGCCAAGGTACCAGCACAGCCACCACTGAGCTCCTCCTCTCCTGTTCTCCGTGCTCCTTTACATGGAGGAAAACGTGTTAGAAGTGTTTTTCCCAAGCTGAAGCGCTCTTGCGCTTGAGACTGCTAACGTCTCTCAGTGCCTTGCTTTGGCCTGTTTACTGATCAAGAAGTTTGAGGTTTGGACAAAAGCGATGTTTGGCTATAAGAATAAAAGAGTGAAGGACTTGACTGGGTTGTGAGCCCTGGGTGTTGGGCCAAAACAATTTAGAAGTAGTAACAAAATCACTGGGGCTTAATGCAAGTGTGATAATTAAAAGCTGCAGCCTCTCTGCCTTTTCAGAGGGCAGTGACTTCTTTTGCTGTAGGAAAGCTGTCACCGATTGTTTAAATTTCCTCCCAGAGTTTAATGAACTTCTAAAACTGTCAAAACTTCCTGTTCTGCTGTGGAAGTGCATGCTCCTTGGAAACAATAAACAGATTAGTTTGTAAAGGAACCTCATTTATAGAAATGTTCTGTGACGTGCTCTGCTGTCACACTGAAGGGTGCAAGTGGCTTTGAGCTAGGGCACTTGAGCCTTTTTCTTTTTTTTGTTTTCACAAAAGCAGCGAAAGATGGGTGAAAGATGTGCAGGGCTTTGATGTGAGAGAATTCACAGGCGTGTTGTGAGGACTTCCAAGTAGCGGAGAATTCCATTCTAGTTTCAAAGAAAATAAACAAACAGTAAATGCTACATGGGGATGGCAAAGTAGGCAAAGGGGCAGGGTCAATTTTTCCTGCCACCCTGGATACGAATCCTAGCAAAACACACAGTGTTAGTCCACACTCACAGGACAAAAGAAAAAGAAAAGGGCCTTTTCCCTCCATACGATTATGTTTAATCTCAGAACCACTTCACTAATGATGCTCTTAAACATACTTGCTCCGTTTTCTCTGGTGGAAGGCTCCCTGTGTGCCTCACTGCCTGGTAACAAAACCCATCAGCTGAGAAACAAATCCTGCTTATTTTCAGCTCTTTGCAAGGTGGTCAAATCACATTTCTCCCTTATGACGCACAGACCCAACAAGTCCACCAACCTCAGGGGACTCTGTGGCTGCATCTTTCTCTGGCCTGGGCAAACAGGGTGCTACTGGTGTGCTTAAGTGGTCAAGAGGCTTTTCCTTTGCTCTGTGGAAAGCAATTGGGATTGAAGATGCTTCTTTTGTCCAGGAAAGTCCCAATTTTGTTCTGGGTCACTGGGTTGCTGGTTGCTGTGTTTGGGAGATGGGGGAAAGAGAGGAAGGGGAGGTTTTCCCACGTGCTGCTGAAATGCTAGTTACAGTCATTAGTAACGAACGTCAAAGTAATTTGTAAGCCGAGGGAAGGAGAAGTGATTTCCTGGTGGGTAGGAAATGTCCCATCGGTGCCTGCTCCTGGCCACCTTTGCAGGGAGCTGAGGTAAGGATGTGCTGCTGGACTGTCCTGAAACCTTTGGCTGTTTTTGGGCAAATCAAATACATCATTAGCCGTGTTTCAGTTTTTCCTCTTTCTCCTGAAAAAGGCTGAATTGTCTTCTGCTCTGTAGTTAAAGAGCTTGGTCTGGAAGCATCTGAGAGCTTGTGGCCCTCACTGGCATTTGCTGCTGAGCTACGCCAGGTTGCAAACCAACAGCTAGTCTTCAATTTGTTTCTTCACTGAAAAGCAGCCCCTGGTGAAAGGAAAATTTCCTTGCGGAGGGAATAGGGAGATGCTGCCAGTGCCACTCCTGCTTCCCATGGGCAGCTGGTGGGTATCCTGGACTGGGGGGCTTTCCTCTGCTAATAACCATGCTAAGCTTAAGAATTCCTTATTACGACTGGATTTAAAGCAAGTTGGGGAGACAGAGCTGAGGATGAGGACGCTCTCTCTGTATTGCAGGCGTGGTCCCTCCCTCGGTGCTGCTCCGGGAGCACGGGACAGCTGCTCCACAGACCCACCCGTGGGCAGTGGCAGGAGCAAACACATGCTCAGAGCTGGCCATGCCAGCTGGGCTTGTTTTAAACAAGCCCCGATTTTTCCTAGAAGTGAGTCAATTTGGGGTTTGTTTGGATTTGAGGAGGTGGTGGCTGTTTTAGGGAGCTGTTCTGATACAATTGACTTGCTACACATTCAAAGCAGCTTGGAACAAGATGACAACGATCCACTTACAAGTTAAAGTGAGGGTCAAATTATTCTGACTACAGCGAAATCCTGAATCACTGCCTGTAAAACACACACAAAACCAAACACCCTTCCCTCCCAGAAAACCCCCGCCCCATTTTGTGCTCCGCAGGCAGTCACTATTCGGCTATAGGGCGCGGCTGGTTGGTTGCTCGAGTGGAAGCCTCGGGGCTGCTTGCGGCTGCGGGGCCCGAGGGGCCGGCGGCCGGCAGAGGGGGCCCGGCCGTTTCGCCAGGGCCGCGGAGAGATCGCCATCCTCAAAAGAAATCGTAGCAGGGCTCTGAGCCATCTAGTCCAACTGCCCTGCAGTAAAAAGGGGTATCTCCAGCTGGATCAGTTTCTCGGAGCCCTATCCAGCCCGACCTTGGAAGTAATAACAATTTGGGGGGAAAAAAGATAATTAAAAGAATATATTTTTAAAAGCTTAAAAAATAACTTTTCTGTCTCTAATGCTGAGCATGCTGCAAAAAGTTGCCTCTGCAGTTGCTCTGAGCATCTGTGTGCTGCTTTGATTTGACTTGTTTTGCTTTATTCATTCAACCAAGGCAATGCGGGGGAGGATGACAACAACTTTGTGTCACTTGGAGTCCTTTGTGGTCTGGGCATTTTTGTGGCTGAGGGAGAGGAGAGCATCCTTGGGGGGATTGAGGCAGCTGGACTGAGTGTGGGCCAGGCTCGGGAAGGCTGTGACAGGCTGGTGACCCCACTCTGGGGACGACCATGGCCTTTGGGTCCCCTCAGCTATTTGGGATGGGGCGGCAGCGGTCGGATGCTGCGGGCACCGGGCAGGGCCAGGACAGGCTGTCCCCATATGTTGTCTCGCAGGGAAACAGCAGCTTAATACTTATTATTGTCATTCCTAAGCCAGGCTTGTAATACTTTGCAGAGAGGCCCCTTGTCCCCTTGTGTTCAGCCTCTTTCTCTGGTGGGATCCTACAAAGCCTTTGCTGCAGGATGAAATGCAGCAGGTGCAGGAACATTGGCTACATGGCATTTGGGACAGCCTTCAGCTGATGAGCACTGGGAGATGGGTGGAAGGCAAGACTAAAACTTCATACTGGGAAACAATTTGTTTATCAGTTGTGTGGACTCTGCCTGCTCATATATGTTTTTGAAGGATTATTTTTTATTTTCCCACCTTGTAATTTTAACAGTCTTTTAAAACTTCAGGTGTAAAAGGCTCTTGTTAAAGGTGGTATTTGCTGTGCCAAAAGTCTTTCAGCTCTGTGAGAACAGGTCCCTTGAGACCTCAAGGTGCTGGATGTATCATGCTAGAGTCTGAAAGCAAATGTTTCCTTAAATCCAGTGAAAAAATCTTAAACCAGCACCAATCCACAGAGCATGCCTTACCCAGCAACTGGTTCTTGCTGAATTGTGGACTGAGGGTGTGAAAAGCTCCAGCTCTTTTGGCTGCCCTTGCAAAGCGTATTTCTATGTATGCATTGTGTTTCCATGTGCCTTTTTATTTAACAGTACCTCTGGAGTCTTAACTCTGAATTTCCACTGGATGATGCATATCCCTGTTTTCATCTAGAATTCACGCTGAGACGGTGTCATATGCTTTTGAACGTATGGATATATTACAAAACAGCGTTAAATGTTCAGTGTAGTAATCTGATGTTCCAGCTAATATGTGACAAATATTTCCCAATAATGGCTTGGCAGCAGCAGGAGTGCAGTGGTGCTGCAGCCGGCAGGACAGCGGATTGCTCCATTTCTCAGCAATTCAAACCATGTGTACTGGGGAAGCTGAGCATTGCAAAGCCTCCCTACCTCTGCAGACTCAGCAGCTCCAGAGGCTCTCTTAGATTATTTATAGAATTTAAAATTTTTTTATTATTACTTTTTTAATATTTACCCTAACTTTATACCCAGGGATCAATGTTCTCCAGCTTGTCCTGGGAGGCTGGTGTGGCACTTTTTGTGATTTCCAGTAACTTGAAATATCTGTCTGATTTTTACCGGTGTAAATGTTGTGTTTAAGTGTCACTCGTTATCTGCCTTCTCCCTGTGTTGTCTCCCCAGGTAATTAGCACAACAGAATTTCCCTAATTGCTGGAGATCAAGGGGGAGAGGGCTCTTCTGGCTTTGTAGTCCTGATAAATGGCAGATGTTTTCCAGGAGACCAAATGGGATTCACCAAGCTCTGCTAATTCTGGCTCTTTGTTTTGTGCTCTGCCGTGATAGCAGCTCTGTTATTGCATCTTCAGGATCTGGGCCTGTAGTGCCACATTTCTGAGTCCTTCAGGGTAGTTAAATAGATGCTGAAAAATATCAAATACAAGCAAGTATTAATCTTCTTTCTTAAATTAACAGTGATCTCTGCTTTTCTGAGTTTCTTTGCTTCTACTGACCATAAACCTCTGAGGAATTCCTTACACTCACCTCAAGATACCCTTTTTTGCCTACTGAAGCCATGAAAACTCAGTATTTTTCTGTAATTTCTATGATACAAAGTGAGACTAAGAGCTTTACAAAATCTTCAGGTTTTAAAATGTCTTCTGAATCCCCTTTGCCTCAGTTTTCTGCACTGTGCCAGTCACTTCACTTCAGCAGGGTTTGCTTTCTCCATCTGCCTTTGCCCGCAGGAGACCGGGACACATCGGAATTATGGATTAGTATAAACAGGATTTTTTTTTACTAAACTTACAAATGCAATCAGAATTCTCTCCTGCACAGAAAAAGACTGTGCCAGGATTTAAAAAAATGAGCCAGAAACCAAGTGTTAAACTGTCTAAATAACAAAGAACCACTGGCTGGGAAGGACTTTTGACAAATGGTGCCATTTAAATGCAAGCACTTTCTTTCTGTTTCATGTTTTCAAATCTTACTCCTTCAAAAATCCAATCTGCAGATCTTAGCAACTTTTGTAAAAATGCTCTTTGAGCATAGAAATGACTGCTGGCTACCTTCCATCATCTCCTTCCTGGCGACCAGTCCCTTTTGGATATTTGTGGAAGGCCCCAAGGACATCTGGAGCTGTGTCTGCGCACCACATGTGCAGGAGCTGCCAGTTCCTTCTCCCAGGAGCTACCTGGGATGGACACTGACACCCTCCATCATCCCACTGGAAGGTGCTGGAAAGCAGCTGCCACAGAGTGATGGGTCTCCATCTCATCCTTGGGACCTCAAAGCTCTGGCTTCAGGATTCTTTGTTGATGGAAACTTTTATGTCAGGGGTTGTTTTCTTGAGTGGTTGCAGTAGATGGAAATAAATGGAGGAGAGGGAGTCTTGCTTGGTTTGGCATCTCCTCCAGCCATGTGGGTGCCAGCCAGCAACAGGGAAAGGAGCCCAAAGTCCCCCTGGAAAGAAGAATGACTTTCTGGTGGTCCTGTGGGTTGCTGTGTATCCTCAGGGGGTTGCTGGAGTGGTGGCAGCAGCCAGGTGTGTAATGGGAGTGTCAGGGGGGCTCTGCTCACAATTTTGGCACTGCTCCACACCACTGCTGAGGAGCTCGTGGTGGTGGTGGTGGGAGCAGGAGGCAACAGCCAGGTGTAGGTGTGCAGCAAGGGCGAGGTTTGAGTCTGGGAATTTGGACACTGCTCTCAAACTGGGTTCCCCCTGTGTGCTGGCATGTGAGGGAGGGCACATCCACTCACACCCATCCAAATAACACCCTCCCAGACCAGCTGCTGTGTCAGACAGCAGTGACATTTAATGTCCTACTGACGTGACTTTAAATGCTGGATGTGGTCAGGACTTTCTGAGGCAGGAAATAGCACAGTATCAGTGTTATTCCCAGAGCTGACGGCGCCTCTGACAGAGGCAGAGCACGAGCTAAGGCAGTCTGGCCTCAAAACCACTGTTGCAGGGAAATGGGCCGGAGGCATCGTGCAGTGAGGCTGTGGCACGATTTATCCTGGTGGTGTTTGGTGCAGCCCCAGCATTTGAACATGGAGGCCTGGAGCAGTACACCAGGAACCAGCCCATCCCAGCAGCATTTGCCTTTAGACCACTTCAGCAAAAAACAATTAAAACTGGTGACATCAATAGGAGAAGGCTTTGAAAATTTATTTTTTCTAAGTCTGCCAAAGTTATTTTGAGTGTAATGAAAACTACAAAAATAAACCTGATGACCATGTCCTCTGCAAGAGGCTCTGTGTAACTTTATCTTTGTCTTGACATATGAAGTCATTTATCCAGGCACAGATATTTTTTGCTGCCAACCCCTTCAGTGCTGCCTTTCCAGAGAGGAGTCTCTGGAGCAGGTTGTTTCAGTGTTCATGAACTGACTCACCTGGGAAGTTCCCGTTAGTTTCCAGTTATTTTCCTCCTCTTTCTTGTTCAAATGATGCATCATTGTCACCCAAGTGAGCAGTGACTTGGCTGTGCAGAGCTGACTATTGAAAATAGACAGTGCTGGCATGGTACCTACTGTACCTCTATCCCTCCTCAAGTCAGTAGTGCTGTCATCTCCTGTTCACCTGGATTTAACAGGATGGGAATGTGTCTCACCCCAGCAGGCCTTAGGTTGAATTTTTCAGTCATGCAGTATTGATAGAAGCAGATTTTAGCACAGCAATTATTTTGGGACAGTAAGCTACCACTGATGTACTCTTGAAGCAAGAGTCACCTTATTTCTCTGGTACAAGAAGCTCCAGACTGACGTTTCATAGCTTGCATTGCACAAATCCTCTGCACAGGGAGCACCATCACCTGTGGCTGTGGCTGGGGGCATGTAGGTGACAGCAATCAAAACCAAACTGGAGCAGAGGGGCTGTATAAAAGTTTTTAATCTGCTTTTGCTTCACTAGGCGTTCACCAACAGATACCATTAATTAACTTTCCCTCTGGCCTCTTTCAGGGAGTGCCAGCCCAGACAAAGGCTGGACAAATACCCTCATCTGCCTCACTAGCTTCTTCCCTTGGCTTCCCACTTGAGAAATCCTAGACTATCTTTATAGATATAAAACCAGTGTCTCCTGATTTCCATGACCAGAAACACTTCTCTTCCCCAGTGCTGTTTGTTTGCTCCTGTTTTGTTGCTCCAAGACATGGTCATTTGTTTGACTTTGTAGGCTGCAGGGGCAGTAGGTGTAGTGCCCTTTAAAGGATCCAAATATAACTCCATCACTCCTGACACTCCAGTAAAGGCTGAAGCAGCTAAGGGCTGAGTGGTACTTAGTTGCCAGCTGGGGTCAAAACATGAGCAAATCTATCAATAGCTTTTTTTGGTTATTTTACATCCTTCTGGGTCACACAGTCCCTTTCAGCTCTTGTTAAATAGAGTTTTCTTAAAGGAAAGTGTTCTGAGCTCCAGCCCCTAAACAGTGGTGCTTTGCATTGCAAATTTGCTCATGCTTTGACCACCACATTTTCATGAGAGGGAGGAAGGTGAACTGGAGAGTGATACCCATAGTTGGCTGTAGCTGAGAGTCCTAACAGGATTTTAACCAAGTAATTATGTTGCAACAGTTGCTCACTGAGAAGTGTGGCTTGCCTGGATTACAGAGACCAGGGTGTGAATCCAAATACCAGCCACAAGCGTGGATCACTTACCCTTCCACTACCACCCAAACCAAGTACTGTTCATACCAGCTGTGATCATACTTATGACTCCAGGTGTTATTTCAGACAGAAAAGAGAGAGAGATCAGGAAGCTTTTGTCTGTTATTGTCTGTTACCTTTATTGCAGTAGCTGTCTAGATCAGCAGTAAAATCACTTATCAAGTCTGATACACAGAGCACCCAGACCTTGCTCCACAGGAAGGTGCTGTGACACCAGCAGGTTTGTACCTCATCTGCTAAGGGAGAGGCAGTTCTGACACTGTGTGATGGGGTACTCCTGCACCTCGTTTTTCATGAAGTCAAGCTGGCTGTATAAAGTCACTGAATAGCTGTTTTAAAAGTAGCCAGAGTAAGGAATTTTGCCGCAGGTTTGTGCATCCATGGTTGTGAGGAGTCTGGGAACAGCCTTGCTGCAGTTGTGTCCCTGGGTCCCTTGGCTGGGGGTACTGGGTGGGGTGGCAGGGATGCACGTGGGGGCTGTACCAGGCTGGAGTTGGTGCTGGATGTGCAGGAATCATCAAATAAACCCAAGGTGCACCAGCGTGAGTGACAGATCCTCGTGGTGACACACTGCAAGAAACAGCATGAGGAGACAGATTCAGTTGCTGATCTCTTTTGCATTGCACCTGTCCTACCATGATAAACTAGACTGTAAAAAGGCTTGACTTCTTTCTGCTTTTCTAAATCAGACCCAGGAGGCAACAATTCTCATCACTTCCCAGCAGGAACTCAGGGTAATCCCACCCAGCATCCAGCCTGGGGGAGCAATGGTGTCTGCAGGCTGTGCCTTCCCACCCCAGCATGGACTGGTGGGTATGAGCACTTGGGTTAATGCAGCTTTACAGGATGCACTCACATGGTTAATGACCTAATTAAGCTTCCACCTGTTCTTTGTTGTCACCATCAGTCTGTTTTATCATGTGACAGAAGAGGTACTGGTGCCAAGATGCCCCTGAGCACCCACCTTTGGCAGCCTGTGCAGCACAATGTGCTTCTTGGGTTTCATCCCTGCAGCAGATGGAGCAAGCTCATGGTCTTGTGTAGGAGTGAGGCACAGAGCTGCTGGAAATGCAGGAATGACAGATCCCCAAGATCCCCCTGCCCCCCCAGCATGGGTTTGTTTGCTTTTTAAAATGTGGCCATGTGGGGCAAGAAGGAGAAAAAGCTGTGTGTGCTGGAGGAATTGAGTGCAGCCAGAGGACTGACAGAAGAGAGCTCTGGAGACAACATCACTGCTTTGAATGCTGGTTTGGTGGCAGGAATTCACTTTTTTTCGTACAAATTTGAGCTGGGAATGTGTTTGTGAAAACCTCACACTCATCTTGTATACCATATAGAATCTGGGTTGGGATGGGGATGTGGGGCTAGGTTACTTGCAGATGAAGCTGTTGTTCATGTTTCTGGCCCACTTTTAAATTTGGTCTATTTATGTAATTACGTATTGAGGCATTAAAAGAACTTGGCTTCTGCTGAATGGGGGCAGCCATTCATGATTTATTTTTTCACAATGATTTCAATCATGGCAAGACATAAAGCCCAAGAAAAGCCAGTCTTCACCTGATCCTGGTTGTGTGACACAAATTACTTTTTAACCTACTTGAGCAATCCTATGGCAAGAGTCACTGACTTTGGGACTTTGTTCTTCTGAAGGTTCCCTTCAGTGCAAGTTTACTGGGACCATTTATGTCAAGACAACTCCAGTGGTAGACTTGGCTTCAGTTCATATGTGATGTTACCTGTACATTGCAGGAAATCCCATGTTTCTCGCTTTGTTTCTGGCTCTCAGTAGTACAACTGTGGATGTTGGCTGTACAAGCAACAGAGAGAGGCCATGTGCCCCATGGTGGGCCTATTAAATTCTGTGCACCACATAAAAATTTTACCCCTCATGTCTCAGGCTCTTGGGTGGCTTCCCAGCAAGGGTGACATGGTGGAGAGAGAAGTATTCACAAAGAAAAGCTAAATAGGTTCAATGACGTTCCCGACCATCTGTGTGTTTGTTGTCAGACTTCTAAAAAAATACTGGTAGAGATGAGATCTGTCAGTGCATTACATCTGGAAATGTACTTTCTGGCTCGAGTTTGTCTGGGTTTTCTCCCCATTTTGTGCTGTTTCTGAGCTGTTCCCATTTGTAGAGTGCACTCAGTGCAGGAGGATCAAGCAGGTTTGTGCTGCTTCACTGCTCAGAGACATTGAAGAACTTGGAGAAGATGTCAAACAGATTTTTCTTTTTCTTTTTTTTCTTTTCCCCCAACAGATTTGTCTGGAGGATGAGAACAGTTGGTATTGATATGATCTGCTTCATATTTTGGGAAGTCTTGGCAGTAACTACTACCAAATAATGATGCTTCTGGGGCCCTATTGTGCAAACATTTAAATATGTTCAACCGTGTTGCGCAGAAGCCCTGTCAAGAGACTAACACGCTATCCCAGAGGGACTCAAGGGCATGGCTGATGGCAAAAAATGGGCCTTGATAGGGAATTTGGAATGTATGCTCCCATTTCTTAAAATAAATCCCGGCTTTTCGGCTACTGGCAGCTGCTGGTAGCTTGCCTGAAGGCTGCTGGTTACTTATTGGAGGTGGATTAGATGGGAAGCATGCTGCTGCTGGAGGATTGGGTGCTGAGGGTGTGGGCAATGCTGCTCATCTGTGCCATGGGTGTGGGGAATCCTTGTGTTGATTTGCTTCTCCTAAACTTTGCATCCTAAACCACAGCTTGTCCAGCTTGTCCCCCTCATTACTGGGGTGATCACTGTGAGTTGGTCTGCCCCATCCCTCATCCTGGGCAAGGCATGCTGGGGAAAGGCAGTGATACCCTGATCCTGGCCAGAAGTTGCACATGCTCTTCTTTTCTGCTGCATTTCCTCTTTTTTTTAAATTTTCTTTTATTTTTTGAATCTATTCATTTTGAAGATCAAGACTGCATAAAAGTGGGTTTTTTAAATTCCAAAGATATGGTTAAATTCCCCAAGAAGTGCTATTCAACCCCACTTGGCAGCTTATGCAGACAGCTGACTTTGAGGATAAAAGCACTATATTTGAGCTACTGGAGGGTTGCTTTAATGTGAATTAAGCCAGACTTCAAGGAGCTCTGCTTCATTTTCAGAGTGACAAGGTTCCCAGTCTTTAAACTATTTCTCCACACAGACGTGAGGTCAGAGTGCATCGGTGCCCTGCAGCATCCCCGGTGCCGGGACAGCGGCTGTGCTGGAGATGATCAGACACACCAGGTCTGCTCTGTGTGGAGCAGCAGCAGCACAGCCACCCCCCTGGTGTGGTTCCCTTTGCTTGTAGTGACACAAAGACACATTCAGGCCCTTTGATAAAAGCCAGGCTTGACTGTCTTTACAAACACAAACAAAACAAAACAGAAAAACAGCAGAGGAGAAGAGACTGGGTTTTATTTAAGTGGGGACTTGGGATTTAGCAAGAAAAGAAAACTCAAACTTCCACTTCTTTCTGAATTAACAAGGGAATCTGAAGTGGGAAGCACCCTTCTCTATCTGTCCCACCCTGTCAGGTCAGTGGACATTTCCAGACCCCTTGTTGGGAATACTTTCTTCCTCTTCAGCCCCATGGTGGTGTTTATAAGAAGGAGATTTTTAGGAATACACCTCTCTCTCTCTCTCTCTATATATATATATATATAACACTTCCCATATATGATCCTATAAATATTTATATTTAATTGCTTTTTAAATGGCAAAGCAAAATGCAGTGAAAACCAGCAAGTGACAAACACATTCGTTCTCCTTGGTAACTAAATGCCCACCCTCTTTTACTGGGGTTTATTCTGGGCTTTGCTGATTGCAGGTTTTAACTTCTCTTTGCACCATATTGGCTCTGACTGCCAGCTCAGTGCAGAGAGCTCATCCCCAGGGAATTCCATTGATAGGAATGGGTGGAATTAGGTGGCTCCATCCTGGTTTGGTTTGAGGTGGTAATTATGTGTTGCCTGAACTCAACCATTTGTTGAACTGTTTTGCTTTTAAATTTATTTAATACCTCATTTTGGAAGTTTTTCTTGCTTTAGTTGGAGGTTTTTTATAGCTGTTCCACTGCTGTGTTTCTATATTCCATTACCACCCTGAATTCCAACCCCTCTGCAGAGTGAATTCACTCCTGGCAGGAGTTCCTCTGTGCAGAGAGACCCTAATGTACTGGCAATGTCAAACCTTGCACTGATGCCCTGAGGAGACTGGCCTTTGCCACCAAATGCTGAAAATATTTCCTTTCTCCTGGGTATAAAACCGTGCATTGAATGCAGAGGGAACACAGACATTGAAGTCGTGTCACTTAGGATGTGACAGCTCATCTGAGAGGGTGGTGAGGCCCTGGCACAGGCTGTCCAGAGAAGCTGTGACTGCCCTATCCCTGGAAGTGTCCAAGGCCAGGTTGGAAGGGGCTTGGAGCAGCCTGGGATAGTGGAAGGTGTCCCTGCCCATGGCTGTGGGCTGGAGTGAGATGAGTTTTAAGCTTCCTTCCAACCCAAACCATTCTGTGGCTCTACAAAAACTCTTTGCTGAGTTCCCTGAGGGAAGTTGTTCATGGCGCTGCAGCTCTGGGAGGCTGAAACCCTGACCATGAACCTGTATTGGCAGATTCTTCCCTTAGTCACACCTTCTCTGGCCCCAGGAACGACCCCAAAACTACCTCACTGCTGAGGAGCCAGGAAGGATATGGGGAGCATCTCTCCCTGTTCTGAGTATCTTAGGGAGGGGATCAGAAAAGGCCATAGGGCTGTTCCCCTTTTTTTGTCAAGGGGAGCATCGCTTGGTTCATGCTCTCTGTACACACACAGCCTGGGAAGAATCAGAGCTGCCAGGCTCCTTTGCAGGTAACTGGGCACAGCACTCCTGGTGCACCACCCAGCACAGGTGAGTCTCTGGGGGCTCCTCCCCTCCCATCAAGGTGGGTTGGGGGTGGTTGAGGTTGTTCCCTGAGCCCTGTGGGTGTCTTTGCAGCATGCATGAGGCTCCAGGCTGGGGGGATGCAGCTTTGTGCTCTCTGGGGCTGAGGTGACCCTTGTGCCCTTCACTCTTTCTCAATTCTCTGCAAGGTGCAGTAAAGAGACAATTTGGAAGTATGTTTATTCTGGTGTGAGATGGGACTGCTGGTCAGCCTGGTGACAAGAGCTATGTGCAGGTGACTTGAAAATATCAGAATCCCCTTGTCTTTTGAACAAGGGCAGGGATTAAGGTGCACTGGAGCAAAGCAGACAAGCAGAGGCGTGTGTGTATTTATGCATGTTTGTGTGTGGGAGTTTGTGTCATGTCTGTCTGGGGCTGGCTGCTGAGGCAGCCTGGGTGCCCTCTTGAGAAGTCCTTTGTGATTTTGTTGTTGGAGATGTGGTGCTGTAGCAGAACTCTTTGCAGGAGGTGGTATAATGCTCCGGGGGGCTTTTGGTCTGACCAAGGGCACAAGTCTGTAATTTTGAAGTTGATTTTAACTTATCTGCCCTGAAACTGGATGTCTGCTTGACTGTGCTGTAACTGGTGAACATAGGAAATGTCTAAAAAATGTACACCTTAAGGAGAAATCCTGTGTGGAAGTGACCCAGCTTCAAGATGTTAAATTACAGGATGCTTCTGAGGGGTCCTTGCCTTTCTGGCTGTTATGCTTAGTGCTTTTCTTGCATAAAGTACTGCTTTTACACACAGGCTGTGCAGCTATTCCAGTGCAATCGAGGTGTGGTGGGGAGCAGGGGCTGAGCCTGGTTGCTGACCCTGGTGAGACACCAGCACAGGGCTGTGTGAGAAAGGCAGGTGACATACTGGGATATAATCCCAAAAAGGCAACTCCTAGAGATGAAAAGATTAATCAGGCAGTGGGGGGCAAGGTTAGTAATGACACTAATTGGCTTCTGCCTGTAGGAGTCTTTCCAGCTTAATTCTGTGACTGCACTATTGTCTTTAGTGCTTTCTTTTCACTGTGGCGTTTGTTTGGTTTTTTGTTTTTCTGGACTACCTCTATTGGGGCAGGTTGGAGGCAGACCTTTTGGATGAAGGAAATATTGTCTTGGGTAAGCAAAAGGAGAGGAACCCCAAAATTCCTCCAAGCAAGCCCTGATTTGAAGAGCATCTCACTCTGTTCTGGGCAGTGACTGCCGGTGGTTCTGCTGCTCAGCCACGCTGAGCTGTTGGTGGAGCTGGGGGATGCTGAAGTCGCTGCTGACGGGTCCCAGCTTTTGTGGGGTTGGTGCCAAATTCTGCTTTTAGATCTCAGTGCTTGGTAGAATTTAGCAATAGCCTGGCTTAATGTGAAATGGGGCCCTGGGTTTGGGCCATTCATCTCTCCTGCTTGGGGCTGTGCCCTTGCCAAGGAGCCACCAAAAGCCTGAGGAGTGGGGGCAGCTGAGATACAACCTTCAGCTGGGACGTGGAGAGGGCTCCCTCTCACCAAGGCCGTTGACTGAGGCTGCTTCCACTCAGGACATCCCTGATAGCACCAGGGCTGCTTAATAATAATGCCTGTTACAGGCAATTTGTCCTTATCTGATAGCCTGAAGTGCAAAAGCTGGAAGAAGGGAGATGAAGGGGCAGAGGCTCAACCCAGCACCAGAGGGTTTGATTTCCCTCTCCCAGCTGCCAGCATTTTGGTGGGGAGCCAGGAATGCTGTGGGCTGTGAAATGTTTTTGTTTCGCTTCATCGGGTTTGTGCAGCCAAGTCTTAATCGAGGCTGTCATTTCCAGAGAGGGGAAATGGGAGGTCTGTGTTTGAAACACCTTTGTGGGACTGGAGTAGGGGAAGGTCCTTCCTGGCAGTTTTAAGAGCTAAACTTTACTTGATGTTTGAGGAGGTGGTTGTTGTTGTTTGGTTTAGCTTTGTTTTTTCCTTTTAAAAAGTTTTTTTTAAGCACCACTAAATTACTGTTTAGAGTCTAAGTAGTATAAAATGGGACTGAACTGGAGCTTTCCAGTGCCAAGCATCACACACAGCTCTGATCAGCTGGAGAGCTGCAGCCACAACTTCCTCCTTTCAGCTCAGCCAGGTAAAAACACATCAGTGATTAATATGATCCCCTGTCTGCATCTTTCCTAAGGACCATCCTAGAATATCAACATCGCTAATGTGTTATCATTTAAGACTCTAATTTCTGTTCACATGCAACTCTTCAGCTCTCATCTGTGAATAATTCATCTGAAATTCAGAATAGCAAACTGACTTTATTTGTTTACAGATATTCTTGGAGGAGCCCTACTTGGTTTGCTTGTCTTCCTTACCAGTTTATGTATCTTGACATGTCATTTCCTTCGTGGTCTTCCCCCCCTCCCAAAATGATTTGCATATGAATAATTAAAAACAAAAGGAGGCAAATCCCCATCATAAATGCCTTTCACATTGGGTTAGACACGATTTTTGGGGAAAGATGACTGAAGTAGCCTGTAATTCAAACATCATAAATGACATATCTGTGCATGAAAGGAAACCTGTTCCTCTCAGTTCCTGCCTTGCTTCCATCTCATCCTCTCTTGCTCAGTGCTCTGCTGCTCTTTCTTGAATCCTCTCTCAAAAGAGAGGGAGAGAACCATAATGACTAAATCAGACAGGAATACATATTTTTGAAGTAGGTTACTTGAGGACATTAATTTAGTCATCAAGCCCATTCTCCTTCCACATCCTTTAGTGCAGCCCCTACTTGCTGAGCCCTTCCCCTGCACTGCTCAGTGAATCCCTGCTCTCTCTGCTGTATAAAACAAGACAGCTGTAATTTTAAGGTAGCTCTTAAAGGGCCAACTTTAAATCCTTGGGTTGCAGTCAGTCCCAGTTCTAGTTTTTGCTAGTCAGAATTTTTTGGTTATTGTTAACAGATTTCTTTTTTCTTTTTTATGATTGAAATGTTTTTATAAGGACATGGAGGTTTTTATTAGGCTCACGTATGCATTGATTTGCCCAATGCTCTGAACAGATCACCCAGAAGATGATCATATTTCCTACAGGTGGTTTAACTGTAGATTCTGTAGTGTTGTGGTACCACTCCTGAAATAGATTGACTTTTCAGTTTCAGTTCTGCTCAATTCTGCCAAAATTATTTCCTCCTTACTCTGGTTCACATTATCAAATTGCAAAGCCATTAGTTCTAGTTCTTGGTAAGGATGCTGCTGTCCAAATTTGGCCTTCACTTAGGCTGAGTGAAACTCGTGATTATTTACTCAGCCCAAGGAGAAGTACAGAGAAAACGAATACAGGATTGGATTGAACAAGTCCCATCAGTAAGAAATTAGTGTACTTTTTATTTTATTTAAAATTATTTCAGTTTTATTTGAACTACAGCAACATGTGCTGAAGAGCTTGGGATGTGGTGCCCACAGAGACAAAGGCAAAGCAGCCTGTGAATCCTCTTTAAGGAGCTGCAGTGGTGCTGGTTGTCAATGGTTGCCCTTCTGAGGGGTTGGAGGGCATCTGCTGTGTCCCTGTCCAGTGTGGGGACAGCAATGATTTGCTTTTCAGCAGGAAATAAATCGATTGCATTTGGTAGAAATTGAGGTGTGTGAAATAGATGTTTATTCCAGGTTTTCCCCCCAGAGTTACTGGATAAAAATTCTACTTAAAAATGTAGAAGTTTTATTTTAAACATCAACATAAGGAAACTTTTCTTGAGTTTGAGTTCGTCACTCCCTTACTCTTTCTTCATACAAACACAGCCAAAATGAGCAAGTGGTCCTGCAGGAACCCAGCCTGCTCCTGTGCTCTTGGTTCTTCTGGCCTTGCAAGTCACTGAGTCACATCACTGGAGCAGAGGTGCTGCTGCTGTAACCTAGCATTGCACCTCCTCTGTAGCTCATGGAAGAGCCTGTGGAAACCATGGGCCTGCTGGGATCTAAGGTGTTCCTGTGATTGATTAATTTATTTTTAAAAACCCAAAGATACTACCCAAAAAACAATCCTCTCCCCCAGTCCCACACTTGAGTATTCGCTTACTTTGGCTCTGAGTGCATTATTCTGATGCTGTCAGCATCCTGCTGCAAGTCTGCAGGCTGCACTGCAGAGCTGCAAAATGTGGCTGGGAACTTGCTGCACTGAACAGCTGAACTTGCTTCTTTTGCTCTGATCTAAAATTGTTATTGAGAGTTCAAGAAACAGAGTCTCTGTGATCCAAGTGTGAGTAACACAGACGCAGTTCTCCAGCTGATGTCAGAGCCTCAGACACCAGACTTTCTGCATGTATTCACCTCCTGAATCCAGATTTCTCAACCTGCCAAGACAAAGGTGTGTGCTGGTGGCAGGTAGGGTGGCATTGTGTATAGTGCTGAGGGATGCCCGATGGGGCAGAGGAAGAAACCTGGGGTGGGAAGGGGACAAAGTGGCTAAAAGTTTAAATGCTGGCTAGATCCTGGTAATAGTTGTAACAGTACATGAAAGATTGGCTCACATTGAAGGAGGAGATAGTCTTGGCATAATTCAGCAAATAATGGCTCTTAAAAATGTGTGGCTTTTCTTTAGATTTACTCTTAATATCCTAAATAATCTCCAGCTTTGACATTTTAATTGTACAGCGCAGATGTGAAAACTTTCCACCGGGTCCTGGCAGAAATCCCAGCAAACTTCTTCAACTAGAAAAGTTTTAAAAGGGGGAAAAAATTGTTTCTTGCACTTGTAAACCCTATTGTTTCAGAATTTATGAGGTAATATTGACCTCTCCAGGCTTTATAAAAAGCAGGATAAAAATATTGCAAGTGATGGTGTGAAGGAGATGTGATGGAGGCACTTTGTGAGCATGAAGTAGTGTATTTGTTGCTGAGGAAATAGGAAGCTTTTGACATTTGTTTGGTTTTTGTGAGATCAGAGGGAGGCAGGGATCCAGTCGTTGGTGCTCAATATTGGCCTAGATGTTACAGGTTTAGCACTGCTGCTTTGAATTTTATTCAGTGGTACTTTCTTATAGGGGACAGACTTTCCCCATCTGTTTAGCAAGTAATCCTGGACCTGATTCGTTTTTTATCCACTCTGCTGCCAGGAAAGATAGGAAATATGCATAAAATCTACAGAAAATGCATAAAATCAATTATATAGGGTATGGGGATTCTTTTGAGTCTGTCTGCTGTAATAGACAAGCTCCTTGAGAGGGGCCAGTACAGCCCCAGAGCTCTCCTTCTTGTGTCTGGAGCATGTCTGGGGAGGTGAAGGGAGCTCGTGCAGCTACTTCTTCCCTTAAAGCAGTGTCCCTGTGTGTGCACGGTGAGGCCTTCCTTTGCCTCTGCTTTGGGAGATGAAAATGGAGTCTTAATGCAATTCATGGATTGGTTTTGCCAGTTTCTCTGCTGGAACCTTTTGGCATTTAAGACTTTGAGGCAGTGGCTCCTGTCCCTAGTGGGATGGAGGGGCAGATGTTCACATCTGGCAGCTAAGCAGTGGCTGCTCTGTGACACCTCTGGGGTCAGTGGTCACTCACTTGGTGTGCAGAGCAGGGAAGGGTTGTGGTGCTGGAGGAGGTGGCTCTGTCAGCCCAGCATCCATAACCTGCTCTCCCAGCCTTCCTCTGTTGGTGTGGGGTCAGGCACAGCCCTGTCCCTTTGCAGCTCTTGCAGCCCCTCCTGGGTGCTGGGGTAAAAGCAGCCCCTGCTCCAGAGCCTGCCTCCATCCCCAAAGTGCTCATTAATATCAGCCCAGCTGTGATTACAGGAGTGTGGGGATGGCCTTCCCTGTTTCTGGAGGGGAAGCTTGTGTTGGGCTGAGCCAAGCAAGATTTTGCCTGGAGCATGATGACTTTTAAGTGCTGGGTCAAATCAGCTCAGCAGCTCCTGGGGGAATTGTAGGTGTCCACAGACTGAGCTTTGTTGTCCAAGTATCTCCCCTGTCCCAGTGGAAAACCATTACAGAAAGACAGAGAACATGGAGCCCTTGCAACTGGGCTCAAAGAGGATCCAGACATCTTCCCCTTATCACCCAGAGTTTGAACTGATGAATTAATTGAGTCAGCAGAAGAGGGATGGGTGAGCACAGAGGGGCTGTAAATTAAATTCCCATGTGGGAATGTGAATGCTGGAATAAAGTGGCAGGGAGGATTGGTGCACACATGGCCACTGCTGTAGGTGAGGGGGTCTGGAGCTTGTGAGGGCTCATTTACTGAAGCAAAGAAACAGTGCTGGGAGTTCAGTGCTGCTGTAGCAGGGAAGAGAGAACAGGGATAAGTTTGAGCTGCCAGGTCTCCAGTGACACAGCCAGCCCACTCCTGATGGTTCTTCACTGTGTCATTCTGGCACACTGGAGCTCTTCATGTCCCTTGGAGGGCACTTGGACCAGCATCACTATTTATGGAGGCAGGAGCACCAGCAGTGCCCCTTGGCTTTCTGTCTCTGCTCTATACGATGTGGTTTGCCTTTGATGCCAGTAAAGAATTTTTCTAAAATTTGGTGGGTTTTTTGTGGCTGCTGGGCTCTTCCACAAAGGTCCAACATCTGAAATTATAGCAAGGCATCTCTGGAGCTTTGCTGATGTCTCAGAATTTCATTAGCTTGGAATTGCTGTTAGTGCACTAATTGCATTTCCCCCCACCCTTTACTTTTTTTCTTTTTGCCTGCAGGAAAATGTATGGTTTTTGCAAACACTGTTTGTTATTTAGCTCTGGCTTCACAGAATGCCTGTGAAGATTAGTCTCCATGAGAATCAATTGCAGATAATTTTCATTGCAAACAAGATCATGTAGTACATACATGTGCAGCTGGGTTGGCTTCTCCTTGGAGCATATGTAATGGTTTCTAGATGGAAAGGAAAGTCTAAAATGAAATAGATCATGACATGACATTTTGAAAGTTTATGAAACAATAAAACACAATAATCATGGTTAAAATTTGATAAATGTGTGGTGGTGTTTTTCTAGCACAAAATACAGTTCCGCAATAAACTCTAATTAATACAGTCTGTGGTAAACAGATTAATTCCTGTTAAAATCAAACTTTCCATGCCCTGAACTGAGACAAGCATGCGTTTTAGCAGCCAGTGTCTAAACCAGGGAGTAAAAATATTTCTTTTTTTTCCTAAATTGTTGTTATATTCATTGTATGCCTTGAGCAAGGCCAACAAAAAAAAAAGGAGCTCTGAAACTGCCCTGGGTGACATCAGGCCCTGGCTGTGTGTGCACAAACCCATCTCCCTTGCTGTGAAACACCCACAGCTTCATGTCTGCCTGTGCTGGATTGTGTGGGTTTATTTTCTCAGGGAAGGGGTGATTTCTTTATCAGTTTGAATACATTTTCCTCAGTAGGCAAAATTTCTCTTTTTCCCTGGATTGAACTGAGTGGCTGTGGGAAGGGGCACAAATGTCCTCAGAAAGCACCACCTTGATGGGGATGTGCTAGGATACCTCAAACTGAATTTAATGTTGACTTCAGCTGCAAAGATGCATGTTTGCTTTAGTTAGAATTAACTAACTTGGTGAGTTGTCCTCTGGTAAATCAAGATCTGGGAATCTGGGATGAGTGACACTGAATATCAGTGTGCGGTGGTTCCTGTATGAGGGGACCTGTGTTTTGGGAGCAGGAGAACATTTGCCTTCTCAAGTCTGAATTTCCAAGGCTACTTGTGAATAAACATAATGATTCCTGGATGACTAAATCTAAAATTTTTGTTGTATCAAGCTTTCAATTTCCTGGAAAGCAGAAGATGGCCCAAGTTTTTTTCGTTTTGATAAAGCAAAATTCATCCTTATTGCAGAAGATTTGCACTGAAAATGCACCTTTACACCTCTATCCAGCTGTGGTTTTCCTAATGTGTTTCTGAAATAGACCTGACTGCCAAGGAAAACATCAATTATTACACTTGCTGGGAGAAGAGGATTAAATTCTGCTTCCTGATGGCTGGATTGCACAAAGGTAGTTTAGGCCTAATAAAATTCCATTCTAGTTTTTACAAAAAAGGAGAGATTTTTGAATTGGCACTGAGTTGTGGCTTGGAGAGTGTACACTTTGGCTCTGATTGTGTGGGTTCTGTTTCACTGGAGCAAGGATGCCCAATCTCCTAGACCACCAGCACAAGAAACTTCTCAAAGCCTCTCATGCAGCTACTGCTCTGGCCTCCAGAGAGGATGCTCTGCTGAGAAATTCATCAGCAGTGTTGGTATTTAAAATTAAAAAAATAAAAAAAATTTAAATCACTGAGCTGAATGAAAACTTGACAGAATTAGGGCATATTTATCTAAGTTTCATGCTCCCACAGTCTTCTTGTGATGATTGAAAGCAGCAGTAGCAAACTGTGATGCATCTTCCATGTGGCAGCAATGCCTGGAGAGTAACTCTTGGAAAAAGCCAGACCAGGCAGTAGAGTTGGGTACGATGGGGTCTTTCCCCACTTCAGCAAGGTCAGTGGAGTTGAATAATGCCCTGGCTCGTGGGGCTGCAGGCACAGCAGCAGTGGCTGCTCACCCACAGCCAGGAGCCCCAGCAGCCTGAGCTGCCATGGAGAGCCAAAGGCAGGATTCCTGCTGGGAGCAGGGATTGGAAATAACGATTTAAATGAATGCTCCTGTGAAGTTCAGCTTACTGAGCTGGCTCTGGGCTGTCTCTGCTCCACAGGCTTACTTATTAAGTTGTCCCAAGATCATGGGATTTGCTGCAGAGGAATTCCAGGTAGCTGTAGGTTTAAAGAGGAGGGTGTGAATCTTTGCATGCAAAAACATCTTTGTTTGTTAATGTAGGATATATGACTCAAAACCTGATAAAGGGCCACTGAAGGTTTTCTAAGTGAATATATCAGTGATTTGTTTACTGAACTAATTGAGTTTATCATGTCAACAGAGTTTATGGCTGTCTCTGGGATCTTTCTGGCAGACATATTAATGTGTTTTCACATACCTAAAATTTGTAAAACCGATTGTTTATTGTGGACTTGAATATAAACAATTGTGCCAGACTGAGCTTTCACACTGGTGTTTGTAGACACCATGAACATTTCTGCTGTAAATATCTTCTCTGTTACAGCGTTTCTTAGCCTGGACTGATTTCTCGCCTTTAAAATTCAGTTACTTCCATTCATGACTCCTTGCACAGAATTGCCTTTGAATAGGGTCTGTATAGTGTGTAATGCACATGTATGAGCATATATGTGTGTGTAGTCATATTAAAAAAATAAAAGATTTATGCTTTTCCCGCTCAAGAGGGTGCTGCTTGAGTCGGGCTATTTAAAAAATGGGGGAGAATCCACACCTGGGTAGGTGCATTAGAAGTGTATTTCAATACTAAGATAAATTCAGCAAGTCAGTCTTGCTTCTATTCTGCCCTCTTTTCTTTTTTGTGTAGTACCTTGTAAATGCAATGGGCAGGTATCCAGGTGTGGATGAAATAGTCCCAAATATTTTAGATTGGACTGTTTTAGGAACTGATATATATTGGTATTTGTAACTGGGGGGGAAGAGACCAAATGGCCCTAAATATCTGCATAATCAAGCCCCAAGCCCTGGGTGAGCTGTGTGCATGCTTTGGCAGGGCACTGCAAGGTCTGTGGCCAGAAGGAGTTTGCTGAGTTAGGATGTCTGTGCATTTGACAATCTCCTGGCTGAAGGAAAAAGAAGTCACCTGGCCTGTTATGGGCACTGCAGAATTGAGCCAAGATGTGTAAGTCTCAGACTGCTTATGGGCAGTTATCCCCAGGAATCAACAGGTAGTAGTGAGAAATCCAGGGACTGAATAATTCCTCTGCTTAGGATGGTTTCCAATTTTCTCTTTTCTCTGAGCTCCAGAAGGCCTTCAACTAATTCTGACCTGAGTTAAATGAGTGCTTTAATTAATGTGTATGTCTGTTGCTTAACCATGAGGAAAATCAGTTTGAAAAAGGTTTGGGGTTGTTTGGAAAACTCTAAATGGCCTGAATAGTTTCAGCCTGAAAACATCCCTGTTCACATTATCACAGCTCTTATTTCCCCAGCCCCCTGCTCCTTTTCCTTGGGAAGTGCAGAACTAGAGAGGGACTTTGGAAATTAAATGGATGACAATTCAGGCCCTTCACCTGTTGGGACAAAACATAGTCCTGAATTTCTTGATGAAAGGGTGATGGTGTGGGGTTTTACCCGAAGGTCAGACGTGGTCTCCGTCCCTGCACTTGTGTGAGCAGTGGCAGAGCCCGGGGTGGGACCCGCTCAGCACAGCAGCACTCCTGTCAGGAGGTTAACACCTTTGGGAGTCCCTTCAGGAGGTTTCACACATTCCAAGCAATGCTGGTGGAGATGTTTTAAATGCATGAAAGCGCCTTTGATCACCAGGAAGGTTTCACTGTAGTAAATGTCCCTGCAGTGGTCAGTTACTGCAAATGTGAAAAGCAAGTGACTTGCCTAACCTTCAAATCCCTCCTTCTCCCCCTCCCTGAACTGAAGTGGGTGAACTGGAAAAGGAGGTGGGGAAGTCTCACCATGGCACCCTCGAAAGCCTTGAATTTGCCCAGCTCAACTGAATTTTACCAAGTGTTAAGTGATGACTCAACTTGAGGGACTCGGCCTTGATTGTATTGATGGCACCAGCATAATTTTCCTACCAAGGTCCTTTTTCTCCTTATATTTCTGTAATTAAGAGATTAATAACAAAATTATTTTATGCATGAAAGGGACTACTCCTTTTGAATATTTTTTACTGAAGAGTAGATTGTTTAAGTAACTGTTTATGGTGATTACTTGTGAGTTTTCACACCAAATCAATAGCAGATGTTACTTTAGAATGACCTTTACGAAACGTGGATGTGTTTTCATGCTAAGTTGACTCTTCAAGGTACCCTTGAAGTAAATCAGATGTCTTAAAAACCCCTAACCTGTGTTATGCCAGAATGCCATGCACTTAGGAAATAAATGACAGACAGCTCTGCTGGCCAGAGCATCTTGGGATCTGCATAAATGATTTTATGCTCTTGCAGCCAACAAACATCAGGATGTGGTTTTCATACAGGTTTCCATGCAAATTGAGTTATACATGGAAAAATCAACATGATAAAAAATCAGCTTTTTTTTTTTAATAACCTCTGGCCAGGTTTGGGGTTTGGTATTTTTTTTCCATGCAGTTATCTCTGTGGTTCGTTTTAGAAGCTGTTAATTTAGAAAATAGGAAGACTTTATTTCTAATATGTGTAGTTGGCTGCTCATTAACAGGTTTATAGCTTTTTTGGCAGCGCAATTAGCAGCCATCCACGTGAATTGAAAGACCAGATCTTTAACATCTAAACATCTAAAAATCTCTTCTTTGTCAAGTATTTGACTTTGATTTATGTGGTTATTCCTCTGGGCTTTTTTGATGGCCTTGATGCTATTTGGCTGCTCTGAAACCAGTATCATCATCTACACCAGAAATGTGATGCTTGATTTGGGTTTAGCCAGCCTTGCAAAAACACGTTTGAACGTGGATAATCGGTGAATATGCATCTCAAAATTCTCCCACTCGGTGTGTGAATAGCTTGGTTGGGGACTGGGGTAAGACAAAGCAATTTGGGAGCCTTAGTTTTGCTTGCTTTCATTTAGGGGTGAGACCTCTCGGTGTGCTGCACTCAATCAGCAGTTACCTGAGTTTCTGGCAGGCTGTAGTGACTTTTATCTGTGTGTGTGTCCCACCTCCACCCCCCCGGGGTTCTGTCTCAAACCAGAGAAGAAATCACATTTTCAAATCGATAGTGATTTTTCTGAATCAGTTGTTATTTTGAATCAGTTCTGTTATCAGTTGTTTATTTTGACTTGATTGCAAGATTTACTTCCGGTTTCAGGTAATTATTAATCTATTTTTGAATAATATGAAAATTTTGGTCATATCTTTGTTTGTGGCTTTTTTTCTCCTGTCTCTAATGTTGCTGAACAAAAACCATTCATAATCTTTAGCAGAGGAAGATGTTTTCTGACCAGTACATTTTCTTGATAGGAAAATATCCAGATCAACTGTAAAACGTGGGTGAAATCACAGGTCCATTTCCTCTGGAATGACCCTCTTTTATGATGAGCACTGAACATATTTGCAGTATGGCACCAACTGGCTCCTATTAGCAGAGCACATCCATGCCTGTGCCTGGTTCACTTCCAGTGAGAAATTTTCCAGGCACATTTTTCCTTGGCTGTGTGATACATTAACATGGGAGTGCTCAGTAAAATCTGCCCATGGTATTTGAGGTTAGAGAGCTCGAGGGGTATCCCAAGCTGCTTAAATCTCAGCTGTGGAGGCGTAGTGGGAAGGAAAGAAGGGAAAATACAAATAAGTCCCATAGAATGATTTCTCTGCAAACTTCTTAGTCTGGGTATGATGGGCTGGGCTGCTGTGTCTGAATGTAGAAATGCAGAAGCACTCAGAGCTCACCAGGGTGTATCTACACCTGAAGAAAAAGACATTTTAACTGTTACTGGAGCTTCCAGTGAGATCAGTAATTGAAGTGAATAATCTTGAAGCTGTGGCATTTTTCTGTAGAGTGTGGGTGTGTGTTTTGGGAGAGGCAAGGTATGCACTGTTATTTCTTTGTTTTTTAGCAGTTCTTGCACATCTAGTGATATGTATGTGGCACCCAGAAACCTCAATTAAGGACCATTATTATCCACAGCCTGGAAATGAAGTGCCCTAAGGGCTTGTAACTCACCTGACTGTTACTGAGGCAGATAAAAAAGGTGTGAGTAATAAACAGTTCCTGACATTTTTGGTTGTGTGACACAGCAATATAGAAAGCACTTGACAAATTAATTTCTGCCATGAGATCTGTCAGACACACGTGTGGGTGTTCCACTCCTGTCTGTCCTGAGCATGCACATTTAATTCACAGTGTAATTGTGTGTAAGAACAAGATGTTTAAGTGTATTTGTTCTCTGACAGTCTGGCCCATCCTCTCTCTGGGTGGAGAGCAGGGAAGGAAATCCGTCTGGGTCTCATTTGGAAGGTGTGTGCTGCAGGGCTGGGCTGCCTCCCCCAGCACAGGCTGCTGGACACCTCCTGCTGCCCTGGTCTTTCTCCTGGCTGGCTTCTCCTTTGTTTCTCACTGTGTACATCAAATTTGTAATGCTAAAATCCATTTCCAAAAGCTCAGTTTTAGCCCAATGTCTATAAAGAAATAGTGGTGCTACAAGTGGGACTAAGTGAAAAATGGATTTTTAAAGCACAGTGAATTCTGGTGTTATTCCAGGCTTGGTCCCTCTGTTGTAGCTGTGAGGAGTTGTGAACCATGGAGGAAGCTGTGCTGTTGCAATTGCAAGATTTAGAAAGCAATGAGATGCACAAAATACATGGTTTTGGCTCTGTCTCTTACAGTTTTATATCCTATTTTAGATGTATTTTGGAAAAAAAAATATTTTTCGACTCACATTTTTCTTTGAGGAAGTATAGCAAAGTGACTTTCACATGTACTTGTGGTGACTTGCTGTACCCTGCCCTGTGATGTAAGACCTACTTCATATAATATAAAGTGAAAGCAGGTGTATTTGAGTAGTTTGAGTATTTTAAAGAAACATTTTCTTAAGAATATGTGAAATGAGCTAAATGGAAGATGAATTAAAAAAAAAAATTACGTTCATGTACCAATAGCAGGTCCACCTGTAGGAAAGACCTAACTTGGCTTCTTAATCTTGGGATGACTGTGGGAGACTAGGACCCGAACCACTTTTTCTTCTTGATATCTATAACCCTAAAATTGAGTCAAAACCCCCAGATAGGTTTTAAGCATCTCCTCTTCATGCACTTCAGTGAAACTGAGCTATAATAGAGAAGCTTCTAAAGCCTTGCTGATATAAGCAACTCAGTAGGTTGCTCATAATCAAGACATACAGGCATAGAAATCATCCCATTCTGGCTTGGCAAAGTCAATATTCAGAAAAAGTTCTCCCAAATGAGCCACACGAGGCCATCCTGAATGAGATTGAAGCAGTGTGAACTGCTGTGGTAGCAGCTGCACCATCCAGATTGTCATGCTTGGGCAGAGCGATGAACATCCCCAAAGTGCTGTTAAAATGTTCTTTTATTGGTTTGGTTAAAGCCCTGGTAGTTGTAATTAGAGTGACAAAAAACACTTCAAAAGTGAACAATCACTTTATGGCAATAAAATCTTGGAGCAGGCCCGCCCCTCTGCAAGGGCACAGGCTGCACCCTGGCTACAGGGCAGGCGCCTTTGAGGAGCCTGAAATGAAGAGAGAACTGCAGAATTGTTTGTCAGCCCAGGAAAAATCCTGGTTTACTCTTTGCACTGCTGTTGTTTCTTCCTAAGAGAAAGTTGAATCGTAGGAGCATCAGTGGGAAGGCATTGATGAGGGCTCCTGTCCAGGCTCCAATGCAGAAGGGTTTGATCAACATCCCCCTTGATTTGGACACCCAAAGCTGGGTCCAGCCCCCATCTGCAGCTGTGCTGGCCTCGGCAGAGGGGGGACAGGGCTGCTTTCAATCCAGTGCCCTCTCAGTGCTATTGAGCAATGCAAACCAATAAATCCACAGTGGATGTGGCTCCTCCAGCCAGCCCCACCCCGTGCCTCCCTGGGTCGGGATATTGGTTTGTCAGGCTAAGCTTTGCTGTTGAATGATGTGACATTTAGCAGTCTGCCTTGTAAAATCCATCATTTGTGTTTGGACATCCTCAAATGCCTGTGGGAGAACACAAGGTCAGCCATTAGGTTCACAGTTGTGCTTGCACATGCCCAGCTGTTCAGCCCCCATGCTGGAGGGGCTTTTTTCCCCTCATTTTTGCGTATCACAAACTGTTGCAGGTCTGTGGACCCCCACCAGAGCTACTGGGTCTTATATTGTGATAAGCCACAGCAGTTTAATTCTCCTGTGAAAAGCATTGTTTAAGTGTGTTTAGGCTGAAGGAGCATTTATAATTGTTTCATGATGTCTGATTATGAATTTCATGTGTTGAAAACATAGACTATTTTTTTTCTTTTAAACACACAACACATGGTGTGGAAGGTGGAAAGCTTTTGTCTTCTATGGTCCCACCCCAGTATATAGGGGAAAAACTTAGTCTGGTGCTTGTGATGACTCTAAGGTTCACTTTAGGTAGCTGTTCAGAGGTTTCCTTCTCACTGGCTTGTTTTTAAAAGAGCCTTCAGGGAAAAACTGAATGCTGCTTCATGAAACTGCACACATGAACCATTAAAACAAAACAAATGGAAAAAGGAGTACCAGCCATTCTGCTAAATTTGGACTTTGAAGTGGATACTTGCTGTATGGAAGTCTCTGCTTTTGTCAAACCCCATGCTCTGCATCTCTGCCCACTTTCCTCACAGCACCGTCTCTGTTTCCTGGTCAGTGTGCAGAGAGAAGATTGGTGCCTCGTGTCACTAGCTAAGGCAATATGTAATGGTCACCACTTTCTACCAATTATGAACTTTTTTTTTTCAGAAGTTTGTATTTTTGTAAGAGATTAGGATGAGAGAATAAGAGAGAGGGAGAAATGTCTCCAGGTGTTCAGCTTGTGGAAAGATGGCAGCTGATATACGGGGGCTGGAGTGCCTTGGTGGGACAGGACATTGATCCTGGAGGCTGCTGGGGTTTGGTTTATGCAACATTGCTGGGATTTACAGAAGCATAAACCCAACATGACTTCTTCAAGACCTGTGAATTTTTTGCAGATCAGGCTGCACCTTAAATCCTGTGTTCATTTTTGGGCCCCTCACTGCAAGAAATATACTGAGGTGCTGGAGGGAGATGAAATGGCCTCAGGTTGTTCCAAAGGAGGTTCCTCACTGAAAGAGCTGTCATGCCCAGTGAGTGGTGCAGTCCTCATTTCTGGAGGTGCTCAAAAGACGTAGATGTGGCACATGGGGACATGGTTTATGGTGGATCTGGCAGTGCTGGGTTAATGGTTGGACTCTATGATCTTAGAGGACTTTTCCAAGCTCAACAATAATGATTCTGTGTATAATTATGAGCAAAGTTGGATCTGCTGTGCTGAATTTGTAACCTGAAGACTAGGAGAATAGTCCTGTGAAGCTTTGGTACTGCAAAGCTAGTCACATGTTTTGGTATGCATTTAGGATATTTTAATCACTTACTGCAGTCTTTTTTATAAGAAGAGTTTTTTTGTAGGGAGGTAAGTTGTCTGCAAAAACCTACACATCAGCAAAGTCCGTTGAAGAAGAGGTAGGTAATTCAAAGCCCTGGCCTTGCTTTTGGTTGTTGAAGCTATTCTAATTGTATAAAAACATTTTGATTAACACAATCTCTGATTTTCAGATGGTTTTGGAAAGGAACAAGCTTCTGTGGGAAGTGAACTCTTCTGTGCTGCCTGAGCAGACCAAAGAACAGGGGAAATGGGGATTCTCTGGAAAAATACTGTTATTGTTCATTCAGATTCTGTAAACTAATATGGGAAGGGCTTAGTCTTCCTAAAATCCAGAGTGGTAACACCTGGTTTTAGTTTTTAAAGGAGCTTGTTGCCTGTACTGCTCTATCAGCAGAGCATGACATTTTCCATTACTTTAGGCAAGAGTTTTAACTTGTTTGTTTAGCAGATGTACTACTGTGAGTTTTTTCCAGTTTCTAAAAATACAAATATTCTGTTTTCTAGTAGGAGAGGACCAATTGCACTCTACTATTTTGTCTTGTAGCTCAATAATGTGTATACATTCTTTTTCTAAGGAAAACTCAGAGCCAAAATATCAAGGAAAACAGCACAAGTACAAGTTGCTTCTGCTCTGTTGAATATTCCCACTCTGCACACATGGAGAGACTTATGCCCACCTTTGTAATTATTATTTGGTCCTTAGAATCTGCCTTAACCTATACATTACACTTAATTATATATATTTTTTTAACTTATAAACATCTAAAATAACTCACCATTAGACTTTGCATACAATTTGAGGAGACTCACCAAATCCAGCCTGAATGCTAACAGCAGGAATCAATTATGAAACCTAATATGAGATTAAAAGGTTCCTGAGTATATCTGTAATTGAATTGTACAAAATGTCTGATTTGTGCACTGGACACAGCGCACAAGAGACCACAAGCCTAAATGAAGCAAATTATAATTCAATTATATAAATGCTTCCAGAGCAGTTCAAATCCCATATTTAAGACCACTTAATGTGGAGAAAATACTTTTGCTTTTTTCTGTTAGGATATAAAAAATAAGCCATTGTCTGAAGGGTGTCCTCTGTATAATTTCTTACAGCAAACTGGAGTGTATAACCACACTGACTACAGTGATGATGTTGGTCTGTAAAAGAGAAAGAAAATAGATGTTTTATAGAGAAATTGGAGAAAATTATGGTAATTTGTAGTGGTGAAAAACAGGCCACTGGAGCTATCTTGCAAACTCGGCTCAAATGTTCCTGTTTTCATGAGGCATTTGTGAATTCAGTCTTCTTGCAGAGCTTGTCACCAAGTAAGTCCAGCCTGACTGAAATTTAATTCAATCCGACTTGTGCTTATCTTGAGATATCTGTTTGTTTCCTCCCTTACAATCAATGCATCCTTGGCAGTTTGAGTGCTGTAATGTTTAATTAACCCTCCCAGTTGCTTTGTTTAATTGCAGGAGAAATTTAGTCCTCACTAGATGTCCGTGTATACACCCTACAGTAGCAAAGCAAAATACCTCTGATTTTTAACAGAAATAACCTAAAATGTCAGAAATCTGTAAAATATGAAGGTTTCAAGTTTCTTCTGCCTCTTTTTTTTTTTTTTATTTTTCCAGAGGGGGTTACTAGAGTCAAATATTACCACTCCAGCCAACAAACAATGGTATGACTATATCCAAAATTTGCAGAGAAATGATGGATAAGGTGTAAAATAAGTTGGACTGGTGATTGCAGGAGTCCAGAAAGCTTAGCTGGGATTGGTACACTTGGCAAGTAACAGGAGAAATAGGAGCTTGTCTGCTTGACATAAGTCTGACAGTCATTCTCATTGTTTTCTAGCAGATTACGTTTATTGGGGATTTTTAATTTTTTTTTCTCCTAGTGGGGCAGATGAGCATAGCATTCCATTAGATTTCTGCAGAGCCAGCAGCAGGATCACTCTGGCAACAGTCAGGTTGTGCTTTCTTGTCCAGACATCTCAGCTGTTTGAGCATCACTGTTAGTCACTAAAAACCCCATTAATAATAGTAATAGTAATAGTAGTAATAATAATAACAATAATAATAATAATAAACCTTTAAAACTGGTGGAGCTGGGAGGGGTTTGGCTGCCAGGCATGCTGGCAGACTGTAGCCACTCAGTAAATACCACAGGAAATTGCTTAATGAGAGCAGATATAAGAATATCTCTGCCTCTAAAAAATTTTTGGCTTGGCTGCTCCTGGATAATGTGAATTAGGCTCTGTGTTTTGTGAGGCCCAGAGGGCAAAATTGGCATGACTTCCCTGCCTGTATTAGGAAATAATTGCTGCCTAGATAAGGGAGGGCAAGGTTGCCTATTAATTTTAAGTGGAAGCAGTGAAGGGGCTTGCTAGTTACTTTAATGTATCCTATGGAAAAACCTCTGTTCCTCCATCAGTGGTAGCATAAAACAGATTTATGCAATGGTTTGCCACATTTTATCCTATCCAGAAGAGCTCTGGCTTGAGGTGCTCCTGGTCCCCTCCTAGGGGACACTTGTCCAGGATGACCCCAATTGTCCCAGGTGAAAATAACTGATCTAAAACCTCTATTTCTATACAACAAATTGCTATGTAAGCAAAAACGGGCTCAGAAATAAGTCCCATGTGAAGATATTTACTACAAATCCTCTGCTATCCAACAGAGGAGTGTTGAACATAGCAGTCACATTAACTCTTGTGCAAGTTTTGGGTAGCTGTGACTTATCCAACAAGTTTAAATTGCTCTGTCACCTGCAGTCTTTAAGTATTTTCATTAAAATTTCTCCTCTGTATAAATCTGTTGATTTTAAGATGTGATGATATAAATACTATTCCACGGATGTGTTCAGAACAGTAGGCCAGATTTGTCTGTCTAAAAGTTGGGAGAGTTGTGCCAGAGTTGAGTTGAGCTTGGTGCATTTAAGGCAAATGTCCTTATGTTTGGTAGTTCTGGTGTTTGTGACAGGCACTTCTCAATGTTAAACGTCTTGCTTGTTCTAGTTTCTTCTTTGAAAATTCTTTAGTCTGAAAGACTGTGTGATGAATTGCCAAAGTTCATATTTCAAATTGCATTCCTTCTGGGCTATATAAAAGAATAAATGAGCATCATGCTGCTTGCGTATTTCTTGTTCACTTTATTATTTTCTGGTTTCCAAAGAAGTGATTTAGAAAAAATAAAAAACAACTTGTGAAGTGAAATGAAATGTGCTCTTTTGCCAAACTAATGCATGTTCAGATTTACTGGAGAGCAAAACTCAGCTCTGGGTTTCCAGTACATCCATTTGGACAGACTAATGGAGATATTAAAACACAATGACTCATCCTCCCCCTCACTTCAGTTCAAGGGACCATCCATGGAAGCTATTTTAAAGAGTAAATTAAGATCCATCTAAACACTCCTATAATTATCTTTTCTTTCTACCTGGATTCTATTCATTTGAGCAGACAGTTTCTTTCTCAACCCGTAAACCCAGCTCTCTGCTGGTCTTTTCTCTGGCAACAGCTGCATGAGCTAGTGAAGCTCTTTGGTACTCCCCTGCCTTGTAATGACCCATCACCCCTCTCTCGTTGCCCAAGGTGAGCTGCAGCAGGGCAGATGCCCTGGGCACTCAGACCATGGGGGTTCATTTTGGTCCCTTGTGTATCCTCCTAACACACACTTGTGGATGGATGGTGAGAAGACCTGTGGGATTTATTATGGCATCCCCCATCAATATGGGCAACACAAGAGTGTCGGAAGTATGCTTGAAAGTACATTAACTAGACATTAATTTTTGTGGTCAGGCTGAAGGAATCACATTGTACTTGAGTGTACTTTAACAGCAAATCCCCACTTTGCTGAATCTACCAGCAGCACATCTGCAGAGAGCAGGAGCTGCCCTGTGTGCTGGGGTCTCTGAAAGGCTGGTGGGCAGCTTCCTGCAAAACCTCCCTTTTGGAGTTGTTAAGATCAGCCTTGAGCTGAGAGTTCAACCCTATACTTCACATAAATCTTTCATGGTCCAGCAGGGAAAACTATAAGCTCCTTCTGGTCTGAAAAAAGACTTGCTTCTAAACTGCTCTTCTATTACTCTTGGCCCACTCTTTCAGAGAAATAATCCCATAATAAAAGCAAGATCTTTATTTCTTAGAACTCTGTTTCTTTCTGCTTTCCTGAATTTCTCATCTTCTCCACCCGATATGGCTCAACCAGGCAGGAGACTGTAAATCCACTAAGAATCAAGATTTCTTGTTTTCTTTTAAAAAACTCTTCTCCACTTTCTATGCTCAAACTAACTCGGTTAAACTCTTTATGACAATAGGTGCAAATTCATAGGCTTTGTTTTCTTAGCTTGAATCTGTTTTCTTTTATGGATATTGTTTCGTCAGCTCTGCTGAACCGAACATCATCTTTAACCATCAATAAAACTCGCAGTGCAGAACACAATGAATGCCTCTTTTGAATTTCTTGCTATAGGAACTTCAGTTATTGTTTGGGATTTTTTTTAGCCTAAAATTAAGTTTTTTTTTGCTAGCCCTGTTTCTTGAATGGTTAATTAAAGAAAACAAAACAAAACAACCCCAAATTCAAAAGCCAAATAAATAACAAAACTATGAATGAGCAAATTTAGGAAGTGGCCCTAAAATACCTTTTGGCAAACTTCCTGAACGGGCGTCTTGCCATACTTGTCTTCGGAGATGCAGGAAGTTTAATCCTCTAGAGCTGATCAAATTTGCAGAACTTTGAGCTTTTAGCAGCTTGTTTTTTGTGGTAAATAACTGGGTTGAAACAAATTGTGTGTCTCCTTGGCCCCCTTTTGGCCTAAAAAGAAGCAGATTTATCCAACACAGAATGAATGCTGCTGATCTTGGCTGCCCCGGGTCTCTATTGCAGGGTTGCTCTGGGGTGGTTTTACAGCTATTTCTTGAAATTTTGGCTTTCAACATGTAAGGGTGTCTGGTTTAGTGTGATACAGCAGGTAGCAGAGGCTGAGCTGGGTAACAGCGATGGAAAAGTCAAGGCACAGGACACAGGTGCAGCCTGCATCAAGATCAGCCCTTGTTGAGGGGCTTGGGGTCTGGGAAGGGGATGGTGGCCGGGTTTGGTTATTTTTCCCAAACCCTTCCCTGTGCAGGCTGAGCTCATACAGAGCTGGATAGTTTAGGGAGGTGAGAGCTGGGCTAAGGCATCAAGGTTTAGCTTAGTGCAGTGTGGTGGGGCTGCACTCTGGATTTGCTTCTGTGTGCAGGAGTGGTGGCTTTCATCTAAATAAAAATGCCTGAGTTAATTAGACATGTATATTTTTGTTTGTATATCAGATCACCTACTCGCAGGGCTGGCTCTATAAATCTTTTCCTCTGCACCTTCTGTCATTTCAGAGCAGGGAAGGCAGCACATGCACTACTTTCTCTTTTCTTTAGAGCATGTGAGGAAGACAGAAAGGAACAGGAAGATCATCACTACCTGTGGTGTGAACTTCTTGGGAGAAGAGCTTCCCTTTTTTAAAATTTTTTTTCTTTTTTTTTTTTAATTTCCAGCCAAAAGTAAGCTATAAAGTGAGTGCTGTTGAATGCTGACTTCAGCTGTAAATTTCTTTCAGAAGGTAATTATTTTATTTTTAAAAAATGGTAGTTTTGTGTAAGTGAGCAATAATTCCTCCCAGAGACCTGTCTGTAGCAGGATGAGATGTGTAAGAAAATGAGGCAAACCAGACCCTGACCCGCTTCTTTTTATCTGGTTGCTGTCAACTCAACTGATCTTGATTGGCGACTTCTGCGTTCCTGAAGTTTACTTGTTTATCTGAGCAGAGGCCAACTCAAACAGCCACAAAATGTGCCTTTAATCTGCAGCGATAAAGAATACCTTGGAGAGGAAATTACTTTGTAATGTTGGAAGAAGAGGAATAACTGGAGAGAAATGCATGTGTAAGCATTGCTCTGCTTGCCTCAGAAACAGTTTTTTCCCATCACATTTTTTTCCCGAAAGAAGAAAAATGAGGGAGGGAAGGGGAGCTGTGGGAAATGGTAGGTTCCTGCTTGCTGTTTTGGAAGGAAATTGCAAAATATTAATTACAAAGATAAAATTTGAGNTTCTACCTGGATTCTATTCATTTGAGCAGACAGTTTCTTTCTCAACCCGTAAACCCAGCTCTCTGCTGGTCTTTTCTCTGGCAACAGCTGCATGAGCTAGTGAAGCTCTTTGGTACTCCCCTGCCTTGTAATGACCCATCACCCCTCTCTCGTTGCCCAAGGTGAGCTGCAGCAGGGCAGATGCCCTGGGCACTCAGACCATGGGGGTTCATTTTGGTCCCTTGTGTATCCTCCTAACACACACTTGTGGATGGATGGTGAGAAGACCTGTGGGATTTATTATGGCATCCCCCATCAATATGGGCAACACAAGAGTGTCGGAAGTATGCTTGAAAATACATTAACTAGACATTAATTTTTGTGGTCAGGCTGAAGGAATCACATTGTACTTGAGTGTACTTTAACAGCAAATCCCCACTTTGCTGAATCTACCAGCAGCACATCTGCAGAGAGCAGGAGCTGCCCTGTGTGCTGGGGTCTCTGAAAGGCTGGTGGGCAGCTTCCTGCAAAACCTCCCTTTTGGAGTTGTTAAGATCAGCCTTGAGCTGAGAGTTCAACCCTATACTTCACATAAATCTTTCATGGTCCAGCAGGGAAAACTATAAGCTCCTTCTGGTCTGAAAAAAGACTTGCTTCTAAACTGCTCTTCTATTACTCTTGGCCCACTCTTTCAGAGAAATAATCCCATAATAAAAGCAAGATCTTTATTTCTTAGAACTCTGTTTCTTTCGGCTTTCCTGAATTTCTCATCTTCTCCACCCGATATGGCTCAACCAGGCAGGAGACTGTAAATCCACTAAGAATCAAGATTTCTTGTTTTCTTTTAAAAAACTCTTCTCCACTTTCTATGCTCAAACTAACTCGGTTAAACTCTTTATGACAATAGGTGCAAATTCATAGGCTTTGTTTTCTTAGCTTGAATCTGTTTTCTTTTATGGATATTGTTTCGTCAGCTCTGCTGAACCGAACATCATCTTTAACCATCAATAAAACTCGCAGTGCAGAACACAATGAATGCCTCTTTTGAATTTCTTGCTATAGGAACTTCAGTTATTGTTTGGGATTTTTTTTAGCCTAAAATTAAGTTTTTTTTTGCTAGCCCTGTTTCTTGAATGGTTAATTAAAGAAAACAAAACAAAACAACCCCAAATTCAAAAGCCAAATAAATAACAAAACTATGAATGAGCAAATTTAGGAAGTGGCCCTAAAATACCTTTTGGCAAACTTCCTGAACGGGCGTCTTGCCATACTTGTCTTCGGAGATGCAGGAAGTTTAATCCTCTAGAGCTGATCAAATTTGCAGAACTTTGAGCTTTTAGCAGCTTGTTTTTTGTGGTAAATAACTGGGTTGAAACAAATTGTGTGTCTCCTTGGCCCCCTTTTGGCCTAAAAAGAAGCAGATTTATCCAACACAGAATGAATGCTGCTGATCTTGGCTGCCCCGGGTCTCTATTGCAGGGTTGCTCTGGGGTGGTTTTACAGCTATTTCTTGAAATTTTGGCTTTCAACATGTAAGGGTGTCTGGTTTAGTGTGATACAGCAGGTAGCAGAGGCTGAGCTGGGTAACAGCGATGGAAAAGTCAAGGCACAGGACACAGGTGCAGCCTGCATCAAGATCAGCCCTTGTTGAGGGGCTTGGGGTCTGGGAAGGGGATGGTGGCCGGGTTTGGTTATTTTTCCCAAACCCTTCCCTGTGCAGGCTGAGCTCATACAGAGCTGGATGGTTTAGGGAGGTGAGAGCTGGGCTAAGGCATCAAGGTTTAGCTTAGTGCAGTGTGGTGGGGCTGCACTCTGGATTTGCTTCTGTGTGCAGGAGTGGTGGCTTTCATCTAAATAAAAATGCCTGAGTTAATTAGACATGTATATTTTTGTTTGTATATCAGATCACCTACTCGCAGGGCTGGCTCTATAAATCTTTTCCTCTGCACCTTCTGTCATTTCAGAGCAGGGAAAGCAGCACATGCACTACTTTCTCTTTTCTTTAGAGCATGTGAGGAAGACAGAAAGGAACAGGAAGATCATCACTACCTGTGGTGTGAACTTCTTGGGAGAAGAGCTTCCCTTTTTTAAAATTTTTTTTCTTTTTTTTTTTTTAATTTCCAGCCAAAAGTAAGCTATAAAGTGAGTGCTGTTGAATGCTGACTTCAGCTGTAAATTTCTTTCAGAAGGTAATTATTTTATTTTTAAAAAATGGTAGTTTTGTGTAAGTGAGCAATAATTCCTCCCAGAGACCTGTCTGTAGCAGGATGAGATGTGTAAGAAAATGAGGCAAACCAGACCCTGACCCGCTTCTTTTTATCTGGTTGCTGTCAACTCAACTGATCTTGATTGGCGACTTCTGCGTTCCTGAAGTTTACTTGTTTATCTGAGCAGAGGCCAACTCAAACAGCCACAAAATGTGCCTTTAATCTGCAGCGATAAAGAATACCTTGGAGAGGAAATTACTTTGTAATGTTGGAAGAAGAGGAATAACTGGAGAGAAATGCATGTGTAAGCATTGCTCTGCTTGCCTCAGAAACAGTTTTTTCCCATCACATTTTTTTCCCGAAAGAAGAAAAATGAGGGAGGGAAGGGGAGCTGTGGGAAATGGTAGGTTCCTGCTTGCTGTTTTGGAAGGAAATTGCAAAATATTAATTACAAAGATAAAATTTGAGGGGGAATTAAGAATTTTTATTTTGAGACAATAGTTTCTTTCCTAAATGCTTTGATGACATTGCTGTGATATTGCCTTTCTTTAATAAGAATCTTTAACTTTTCTTTACTTAATATAATGTGTTAATTATCTTAATATTTTCTGTTCTTTCTCCATATTTCAAAATCTTGTCTGGGAGTGAATTATTTTGAGTTTTTGTGGCCTGCCTAGCTCCCTGGATTTAACCCTGATTGTCAGGCCTTTGAGGAAGGGATCGTATTTCATTATGTGTGGACTATCTAGCCCAGAGATTTCCCTTCTCCCACTCAGAACTGCAGATGCCCATATGTTCAGAAGTATTCTGCTTTTTAAGTAAAAATAATTGTGAATAAATTTTGCCATGAGTTTGTTTCTCCTCCTTCAACCAATGAGTTCTCTAAAACCTGGTTTGGGTTTTCTTATTTTCTGGTGCTCATAACTCTGACTGAACGTAGCTTAAAGTTTTACAAGGAAAACTGCCTTTGGGCTTGGACAGGGCGTGGAAAACTTTAGTCCTTTGCAAAATTTGTTTAATAAAGCTATTTTCAGCTGAAAAAGGGGATTAAATTGGAAATGCCATCTAGTCCTAATGCTCTCTGCTGTAACCTATGCCCGCACACATGTAATACCTCATATCTTTACCATAACCTCCTGCCTCACTGAGTGACTTATCTCTGTGTGAAATTCCTGCTTAAATATTTTCAGTGAACAAGTTTAAATAAACTGATGGATAATTGCTTTCCCTCATTCCTTACAGCCTTTGGCTCTTATAGACTTTGCAGCGTTTTTATGAGGTGTTTTAGCCTCATGGTTTAAATTGGTAACCTAAGAAGAAAGCTGGTGTATACTTCATTTAAGTGAAATCAGAGCATTTTAATTAAGTCATTTCTTGGGCTGTGATGGGGGCAGACAGAGATGCAGAGCACAGCCAGCCATTGGTAAAGCTAATCATGCAGATATTTGCTTTGCTCATCTCTCCCTGCACTGTACATCAGCCCAGTGTTGATGCTGGTGGTGTATCCCCCAAATTCTGGTTTGTTTCTGATTTTAGTTTCAGTAAATTTTTCTGTGTTTTTGGTTTGTACAAACTAATTGATGTGTTACTCTGGTATTTTGGGTTCATGTGCAGACTAGAAGCTTGAGAAAAGTAGCTGTTCCCTAAAGAAAACCCTCATATTATGTTACCAAGTGCTGTGAACCAAAGCTGGTCTGGAAACAGACCATAAAACACAGCTCTGGTGGCTCTAATCCCTGGTTTAGGATGGAGTGGAAACTGGTTTCCTGTGGTGTACTGGGCAGCGCTTTCACTGGGAGCTTATTTGATGGCTAAGAAGATAATTTGGTATTTCAAACCTGTTCAGCTGATTTTGGTTGATATTTCACTCTCCCTGGGAGTTTGGCACATGGAGCGTATCACAGCCCCAGACTTCTGTGGGGGTCTGAGAGGAAAATCCTATGCCTCCCCTTGCTACTTTTGAGTAATAAATTCCCATAGTGACTTATGTATTTCATCTCCTCTGACTCCTCAAACAGAATGAGTTACATGTTTAGTGGTATTTTGTAGCCAGGAAAGGAGACACACAGATTCCCTAATTTGTTGCCTTTGGTGTATTTTTGTGGAGTTTTTGGAGGATTGGAAATGAATATGCAGTTGTCCTCTTTAATCTAGATCTTGTGACACATTGCAGATTAAATGCCATAACTCAGAGCTTAATGTTGCCTGAACATGACAGTTTCAGCCATAAGAAATCAATCATCTTGCAATACAGCATTGCAGCACATAAAATGCCCCAGCAATTACATTCACATGCATTGCTTGGACTCACATATTCTAAAAGGTTGCTATTTTTGTACTCTGTTGGAAATGGAGGCATCAGAGAGGAGGAACTGGTTGCACCAGTACTTTATGTTAACACAGAAAACGTGTTAATTCTTGATTAAGTACGAAGTCCTTCATGTCTGGCCTCGAGATGTGTGTTTGATCAGTATATGTTCATTTTTTGACACTGAAGCTGGGAGTGACACATGTAACTAAATATAGGGAAATGTACTAGGAAACTCTTCGTGAAAATAGTGAAAAGATTTGCAAAATTACCATGATCGACAAGAGTATAAAGTTATGGCATTTAAGGTACACTCTGAATGAACTGCCCACACTGGGCTTTGTAAATGGTCTTTTTATTTAATCCAGAGTTGTGAGAGTTGTCTGTAAGCAAGCAGGGAAATAGAAAAAATTCTTTTCTTACACAAGAGTAGTTGAAGATTGAGGACAAAGCCATGTGAAAAGCTGGTAGCTCTTTTTTTGGGTTTGCTTTGGTCAGTTAAAAGACCACAATTGCACTATTGATGGCTCATAGTGAACATGAACGAGTGGACACTGTTCTCTGAACTGGCACCATCACTGAAGTTTCCATGATGTCTTCTGAGGCAGAGGGAGGGTTGCAACAAAAACCTGTGGCTGGACTCTCATTTTACATACTGAGAAAGAGAGGAACATCTCTACATCTTGAAAAAAAGAAATATAGAAAAGCTTTTTGTGTTCTAGTTCATTAATAAGTACAGGATTGAGTTTAGTATCCCAAAACCTGTTTAGATTAATGTTTCTTGCTCTGTTGATTTAAAAGACAATTTTAAGGTATAGGGGTTCAGATGGTGCAATTGCTGCTGTGCTTTCCTGAAGAAATTTCTCTTGTTGAGGAGCTTAAAATTTAATAGTTTGAGCAAGTAAAAATTTTTGAACTAGACAGCTGTGGTTTTGTCCAAATCTGAAATGACAGTTTACAACTTGATAAGCACAAGTGCTGCAGAGCTGAAGTATTTGTGTCCCCCAACAGCTTTTTTTTCTGCCAAAGTCACTTTGACCCAACCTTTTATTTTATTTTGGGAATTAGTCATTGCATCCCTCTGTTTTTAATCAACCTAATTGGTAGAAAAAGAAAATTAAAGAAAAGCTGAGACTTGTACCATTCAGTTTGCTGATCACAATTGTGGTGTATGGTTTGACCAAGGGTCTCAGCTGTTGTTGCTGGTTGTCTCTGCAGTACTTCTTTTAATGTTAAGAAGGAGGGGGGTTTATTTGATTCTAAGCAGTATCCAAACCAACCAAAAATGGTGTTAACCCCCAGTGCCTCTGCCTGGTGGTGGTTGGGACTGAATTAGATTGTCATGGCAGGCTGAAACCTGGCATTTGGCAGAACTTGAAAGGGAGGGTGAATGTCCAGCTCATTGCTGATGGCAAAGACTTGGGCTGTAATCAGGACCATGAAACTCTTCCCTTACTTAGCTGGATGCTTGCCATTAAAAATATTTTGGTGTAATACGTGCTGAATTCTGACATGTGGGCAGTGGCATTGGTGCCATCAGTCACAGAGACTCTGGGTTGTTTGGGAGCCACAAGCAGTGGTGTCAGGCTGCTTTTACATCACTTTAATCAGATTGGGTGTTGTAAAATCATTCTGGGCAACCAGAAGAGCTCAACTTCCCTAGAGGGTTCCTGAGGGGTTCTTCCTGGCCAACTCAGTCAGCTTAAATACACTGCATTTTGTGCTTATCATTACCAGGACAGACTAATTACTGCATTGGTGACAGCCAAAGTCTGCTAAAGAAACAGCAGATGCCAAACCCAGCCTGAGCTTCTGAGCTGAGCGTTGCTGCCTTACCAGAGTGGCTTGGCCAGAAAAGATAAAACCATGTGACTAAAAACCCTACAGGTCTGTGTTTAGAGACCACATTTGAGGCAGTGAATGGCCCACCCCTAGAAATCCTCAAGACCAAGTTGGTCTGGGCTCTGAACAATTTGATCTAGTGGAAGATGTCCCTGCCCATGGCAGGGGGTTGGACTGGCTGACCATTAATGGTCCCTTCTGACCCAAACCATTCTGTGATGCCATCTCCAGCTGGTGCTTTGGCAACAGTGATCAGGGATTTTGATAACAAAAGACTTCCTCAGAGGTAATTATCACTGTGTTTTCACAGGCTTTGGACAATTTCTTGTCTGTGGTCATGGGGGCAAATGCGGTCTCTGTGACTCAGGAGACAGGCAATGCTCATTGAAAACCAGTAACATTTTTGCAGGGCACAGGCAATTCTATTTCCATTGTTTTAGTCGGGGTGCTTATGAAAGACAGGAACATGCAGTTTCCATCCTGCAGAGACCTCCCCTCCACAATCAGTCAGTGCTGTAGCCATGCTGCTGCTTGTACCATCAGCTCTTCACTTGAGTGGCTGAATATTCCCGAGTCCAAAGTGGTTTTCCTTTGCAGCCTCAATGTTTTTGGTGTAGAACAGTTGATGTGATGTTGAATGATCGGTGGTCTGGGTGGCCATAAAATCCTGTTCCTGTTCTGTCAGAGGAGTGCAATAACACATCCTGTAAAACATAGAAAGAAGGTGTGAGAAATGCAGCTCTGCCAGCTGTAATGCTGAACGAAAGGCTGGAGTGGTTTTGGATTCAGGTTAGCAAATAACTTGCAAGCCAGTAGAGCTGATGCTTTTTTGCTGCAGAAAATTCCACTGGAACATCATGGAACTGCTGAAAATAGTATCAGGGTTGAGCAAATTTCCCAGATGATGTGGGGGGATAGCAAGGAAATACTTGAAGAGAAGGAAGCCATTNTTATTGTTATTATTATTATTTATTTTTAACTCAGTGTAGGTGGATAACAGGAGGCAATTGGCGTCCCTAGTATCTCTGCCTCTTGTGGCANACCCAAACCATTCTGTGATGCCATCTCCAGCTGGTGCTTTGGCAACAGTGATCAGGGATTTTGATAACAAAAGACTTCCTCAGAGGTAATTATCACTGTGTTTTCACAGGCTTTGGACAATTTCTTGTCTGTGGTCATGGGGGCAAATGCGGTCTCTGTGACTCAGGAGACAGGCAATGCTCATTGAAAACCAGTAACATTTTTGCAGGGCACAGGCAATTCTATTTCCATTGTTTTAGTCGGGGTGCTTATGAAAGACAGGAACATGCAGTTTCCATCCTGCAGAGACCTCCCCTCCACAATCAGTCAGTGCTGTAGCCATGCTGCTGCTTGTACCATCAGCTCTTCACTTGAGTGGCTGAATATTCCCGAGTCCAAAGTGGTTTTCCTTTGCAGCCTCAATGTTTTTGGTGTAGAACAGTTGATGTGATGTTGAATGATCGGTGGTCTGGGTGGCCATAAAATCCTGTTCCTGTTCTGTCAGAGGAGTGCAATAACACATCCTGTAAAACATAGAAAGAAGGTGTGAGAAATGCAGCTCTGCCAGCTGTAATGCTGAACGAAAGGCTGGAGTGGTTTTGGATTCAGGTTAGCAAATAACTTGCAAGCCAGTAGAGCTGATGCTTTTTTGCTGCAGAAAATTCCACTGGAACATCATGGAACTGCTGAAAATAGTATCAGGGTTGAGCAAATTTCCCAGATGATGTGGGGGGATAGCAAGGAAATACTTGAAGAGAAGGAAGCCATTGGGAAGGAGTGATTCCACAAAATCTTGTGGGTTTGTGTTTTAAAAGAAGATAAAACAAAACAAAAAAAGCACGTGGGTTTCATAGATGTTAGCATCTCTGTGCACTACAATATTTTGAGCTATGCTAAAGCTTTGTGCTGCAATAGTAGATGTAATTTCAAGCAAAGGGATTCCTCTGGCACACACAAGGTGGGCTTTAGTGCACGTTGACCAGGAGAGTGGCTGAGCTCTGCAGAGTGAGATGGAGAGAGGAGAGCAAATGACTTCGGGGGAGAATTAATGGCACTTGTTTACAGCTCACATCTGAATTCTCAAGCTGAAAGATCAGCTTTTCTCAGAGGATGATGCTTGTTCCTGGCATACTTTTTCAAGCCTGAGGACAAGTCAGAGGGCTGATGAGATAGATACTTGGACTTTTATTATTATTATAATTATTATTATTTATTTTTAACTCAGTGTAGGTGGATAACAGGAGGCAATTGGCGTCCCTAGTATCTCTGCCTCTTGTGGCACTCTGCCTCCTGGGAGACCAGCTGCATGGCTCAGGATGGCTACAGGAGACTTTGTGATTTAGAAATTTAAAGGGTAAATCCAATGGCACACAGTGTTTTCAAAGTGTGTAACTTAAAACATTTCTGAAAAGAGTTGCTCTTACTCTTGGACTTACAAGAGTGGTCTTGGAATATGGAGGGCTCATAAAAATCAGGAAAACTTCTGGATTTCCAGGACCATGGAAATGTGTTCCTGATAAAAGCCTGGCTTTGTGCTGCCTGATATCTGTGTGGAAGCTCCTCTTGTATTTGATAGATTCCTAGTGATAACATCCTTCATGTTGACTTTGCTGTTTAAAATATGACAACTAGAACCACTGAAGATAGAATGCAGTGTCTCATTTCTAAATTCACTGTGAGTGGGCTTGGGACAAGTGTGAGGCTACCAGTCTTATGGAGAAGTGGTTCCCAGTGGAAAAGGGACACAGAAGAATGAAAAGTGAAAGAAAGAAAAATTCTATAGGAGAATGAGAAGTGTTATTAAATAACCGAAGTAAATATCACTGTTTGTACTGTTATAACAGTAAATATCACTGTTTGTAATGTGATGGCTGGGTGCAGCTCTCAAGGAGGGCATGGACTCACTTTTTTCTTTATGCCTGGCTGTGGTGCATAGCTGGGTCAGCCCAAGACATTTTCAGACCCTTTTGCAGGTGCTCTTGGCCTTTGGAGAGCTTGGTGCCCTGAGCAGTATGGTGATATGGGAGGGATGTTTGCTGTTCCCATGTCATGGGAGGACAAAATGTGGTCAGAAAAAGTTTCCTTTGTGCACTTAGAGTGATTGGAAAAATACTTCCAAGTAACAGGAGTCCTAAAATGATCCATTCTTGTCCTTTCCTAAAGGCAGTGGAAAAAAGATGAGAGCAGATGCTGAGCAGCAAGCATGGAGGATTAAGGTGTGTGTGGGTGTCTGGTGTTTATTGTCTTTCCTTCAGCAGCTGCTGGTTCTTCAGGCTGTTTTATATCCGTGCGTGAGACTTGGTTTACTAGTGCTTTTAATTAGGAGATACTTCTAAGCTGAGTTGCCTCTTTTAGTTTACAGGGGATTTCAGAAGTCCATCCAGTTATGTAAACTGAAAATGTCCTTGCTCTCATGAAACGCTGCAGCTTTCCTGGGAGTTTGCAGTTGCCATTGATAAATTTTGTATGGGACATTGAGGCAGTAAGAGCCTCTGGTGTCAGTCTTTACTTAGTGCTTGTTCAAGCTGGGACAAACCAGATGCTTCAGCAAATGCTGCTCCCCAGCTTTGGGCAGGCACAGCCCCAGCTGTTTCCAGGCACGTGGTGGTGGCTGGATTGTGGGGTCTCTGTTCTGATCTTGGCTACAGTTTGAAAATGCCCTTTTTTAAAGCACACCTCTCTCTTAGAGCCTTGTGTGTTCCAGGTCTTTATGGGGAGGAAACACAAGGAGGAGCATCCTGCTCAGGTTTGGTGTGTAAGAAGCCTTCCAAGGAGACCATCTTGGAGGCTTCTGCCAGATTCAAGTTTTATCTGTTTATTTTTTTGCAGTTGTGTTTACACATGTGTACAGATGTACAGGGTATGCATGAAGGCACCTCAGCCCTGAGTGCAAGGGAGAGCCTCCAGTCTGGATTCACACTGCAGAAAACTGATGAAAAATAAGCTGCCACCAAAAGGTCCCTCTGTCCCTGGCAGTATGCTAGGTGATGGGAGTCTCTGCATTGACCTCTGCCCAGGTCCCATGACAGGGAAAAAGGGCTGTTCTTGGAGGAATCCTGCTCCTAGATCTATTTAGACACATCATGAAACCTCTCTATAACACATTTCGCTAGGCAACATGAACCAGATCTACTCACACTGCAAATAAAGTTTTGGACCCTGTGCTGGCTCTTGTCCCTCTACCATCTCTTTCCTTTTGTTGGCATGAACTAACAAGGATTCCACCCCACCTTATTCTCTCAATTTGTCCACAGTAGTCCCTCCTGTGGCTCTGTTCTGGATTTGCAGTTACACCAGCAATGGGCCAGCACAGGGTTGGATGGGGCTGGAGCTGGGAGCGAGCAGCAGAGCCCCTTCCAAGGACAGTGCTCTCATGATGGTGGCAGTAGGTTAAATAATGTGTTGAAACAACCACGGGGGAAGAAACTGAAACTACTGCATGTCCAAGGACTTGTGCCTGGTATTAAACATCATTCCTGATGAGCCGTACACAGTTTTTTTGTTCACATTTTGTTACTGCAGAAATTGTAAATATTTATAACCTACAACTTTGGAAATCTTGTTTTCCAGCACAGTGTGCAACTTAAAACTGCATTAAACTGATTGGGATGGGTTTAATCCAAAGCACTGTTACTGTTTTTTTTTTCTCTTCAAGTTTGTGTACATTAGTGTAAAATTCTGGGAAAAGCCTCTGCATGATGAGGGTGAGAGGCTGCTAGAAATTTACTGGCAACTCACATCTGGTTTTGACCTGGTCCCCTGCCTGTCAAATTGGTGGAAGATCTTCCAATTACTTGTAAATCTTATCTCCGTAAGTTGCTTTTCCTCTGGTCTTTAAATTTTTGGGTCTCTGCCAAACCCAGATAGGGCAAGTACAGGACACATCCCACTTCTCCCCCATCTCCTTTGTCACTGAAGGGTGACGTGGGGGTTGAGGTTACAGAAGCTGCAGACCTCAGCCCTTTCTGGGGGACCCTGTGCTGGGTGTCCCCTTTTCCCCTTCTATTTTGTGAGGGAAGTACTTTCTCTTTTTCTTATTGATTTGCCTGCAAAGCAAGAGGGTAATTTCCTCGTTTGATGCTGCGAGTGCCAGGGTAGAACAGGGGCTCTTGCAGTGGGGAGCAGCAGGGATGAAATGGGTGTTCCCCCAAGTTCTGACAAATCTGAGCTCTTGGTGGAGCCCTGGGCTGTGGCTTGCTGGACCTTGTGCCCTCCCGCTGGTGCTAGTGCCAGGAAGGGGGGTCCTGCTGCAGCCCATGGAGAGCAGCAGCCCTGCTGGGCACTGGTGTCCCAGGTGTGCACTGGTGCCTCCCTTCCAGCCCCTCATTGGCAGTGGTTTCCCGATGTGAAATGCAGAGTGGTTGCTGTGCTGATGGGCAGGCAGGGCTTTGGTGTGGATAACATTAGAGCCAAACACAAACTGGGCTGTATCTTGTGGTGCTGCTGTGCTGCCACCCCATGTTTCTGGCTGCAGGGGAGCTTGTCCTTCCTTGCAGCTCTGTTCTAGAGCATCTGAGCCTTGAGGCTCTTCTGTTTAGTTCTGTTTCTTTCTTCCACACTTACACAAGGATCAGTCATATTTTCATATTCCGATGAAAACAAACCAGAAAATTCCCATATGCTAAGGACACTTTCAGCCACCTCTGGCACAGCTAAGGAAGCTTGTGCTTGGGCAAAGTTTTGCAGAGGCAAGCAACTGCTTTGTTTTATGAAGTCTGCATTTAAAGGCTACGTGTGCCATTTGGTCACCAGCTGACTTAGCTTGAAAACCAAAGGCCTCCCTTGACTTCATAAGCTTTCAACTCATGTGTGGCACCTACAGAGACTGACTTAGCAAAGTCAAGTTTTCCAGTAATAATAATTTCATTGTAAGAATAAGGGTATGAGTCACATAGGATTAAACACATGGGGAGAATGTCAGCTTTTCAACTACATGGATTATTTGGAAGCTGATGGATGATTTTTCATAACACACTCATATTCTTTCCTAGGTAAAAAAATCTAAAGCAATTGCCCAATTGATTAAAATAGCAGGCATCTACTGTATTGAATTTGAAACTAATTCATTTTGATTAAATTGCCTTCCCTTTAACATGCCATGTGAAAAACGTGGGTCTTCTGAAGACATCCAAAATCATACTTGAGGTATGAGAAAAAAGAAAAGATGAAGTTTATATCTGCAAGAGATGAATCACCTGGGTTCACACTTTGTTTTGGCATTTCTTGCTTATATCAAATCAAACTTGCAATTGTCATGGATATTTGCAAAACAAGTTAAGATATTGCTGTCCCAGGGATAAGAGGGAATCCTCGATTCCCAATCCCAGCCTGGAAGAGGCTGTGCCCTTTGAGTGAGTGGTGATTGCTCATAACAGGAGAGTTATGAAGAAGTGAGGCAGCATCTGCCTGCCCTGTACAGTAGTTGTGGCTGGAGGAGGCATGAGAGAGCAGGGCTCTGGTTTCTTTTTTGCTGAACACTGATACCTGTTGTTCATGTGAATGAATTCCTACCTTCTAGTTTATATTTTTTAATGCCTATTTCTTATGTATTTTTGTCAACTGAGAGACATCAAAGCTGTTCTACCCAGAAAAAACAAGAGATAGGGAATAGCAATTGTTTCAAATTAGGTCTTAATGAGGTGCAGATGTGGAGCTGTGCTTGCTAGAATTTCTTTGAAACTACATATGGTCTGGTAGTTCAGGGGTAAGAGAGGGGCTGGGAGGTTTTTTGGTTTCATTTTCTCTCCTGTGCCATTTGCATGACATGTTAGATTAGGGCTGAATATAAATGAAGGGCTAATACCCTTCTTGGGTCTCTGGTCTTGCAGAAGCAGTGTGTGTGTAATTTTGTTAGTGAAGCAGATTTTGTTAAGCAGCCTGGGCTTATATAAAATACATCTTTCTGCTTTCCCTTCATGTTTTGTATTGCTGGGGGTTGGAGGTGAATGGTGGAGAGCAGAGGGGCTCTGAAATACGAAATATGCAGAGCCATCCCAACTGTCTAGGAGTACTTTGGACCTTTTCTGATCTAAAACGTACGATTGTATTTTAATAGAACTGGTGTAAAGGATGTTTAAAATGCATATGGCTCTCTCTGCTCTGTTAAACTTGGTAAAATGTAAAATCTGCCTTCTCCCACTAGTTCTTGCATTTTACTGCTCTCTGGGGTGAATCTCAATAAATAACTGGGAACCAGATCAAAGGCCCATCTTTAAGACTGTTTATAAATGCCTGTGTTCTCTAGAAGAGATGATTGTGCACGTTGGAGGACAGGGTTTGGTCTGAACAAAATGATATGTGTAAGGCCTGCTTTAAAATACATCATGTTTTGGTGGCTTTTTTTCTCATCCCAAAGGTGCTGAACCTCAGAGCTTGGCTGAACTCAATGAGGTTTTCAGGCTTTTAGCACATTTGGAAGCCACACTTATCCATGATTATTGAGCTAAGTAGGAAGCCATGAGGAGTGTTTTGAAGCTGCTTCAACCCTTGGTGAATAGAGGGATGCGGTTGCTGGTGTCTGTCTCCTGCCCTGCTGGGTGCTCCCAGCAGATTTGTCTCCTCTGGTTAAACTGCTGAGCCCCAAAGCTCCCATTGCCTGCTGTGAACCCCAAAGGAGGGAAATGTTCACAGTGTTTGTGCTGTAACACTGTGTGTGGACCCGTATCTCCACAGTGAATTTCTCCGGTGTTGTTTGCACGTTTGGCATTAGCCCTCCTGCTAATTAATGTGAAACAAAGCCCTTGCAGTTCCTTTGATGTGGTCTTCTGCCTTTCTTCCTCCTCCATGTAAAGTTAAGCCTTTTAAATCTAGATAGATAAATGCACTATCTATGGCTGTAAAAGCACTAACATAATTAAACCTTCAGTAATAGGGCTACACTTTGTTAGCTCAAAATCAGACCTGGGAAATCACAAGTAAACTTCAGCATCTCTGAGCCTTCTCCCTGTTCAGTAGGGGTCAGGGAAGGTATGATGTGGCTCATCTGCTGCCCAGAGCCTCTCTGCAATGCAAAATTGCATTTCTGGCAGTGGGTTAAAGCTGTTGGACCTGGGCTGGCAATGAATGAAACGGTTGGAGGAAAGAAATGGGATTTTGTGTTGGTGTCGATATTGAGGCACCTAATGTCATCCCACATTGGATGATCAGATTCAGCTCACACATTGGAAGATCTCTAACCAGATAAGGAAGGAGGTTCTGCTTCATCATGCAGGCTTTTCTGAGTTTGGCTGGCTCCGAGAGGAACTTTTTGATCCAATTTGTAGAATCACAGAGTAGTTTGGGTTAGGAGGAACCTCAGACATCATCTTGTTCCACCCCCTGCCGTGGGCAGGGACACTTTCCACTATCCCAGGCTGCTTCAAGCCCCATCCAGCCTGGTCTTGAACATTTCCAGGGATGGGGCAGCCACAGCTTCTCTGATCAGCCTGTGCCAGGGTCTCACCACCCTCTCAGAGTAAAGAATTTCTTTCTTGTGTCTAATCTAACCATGTTCTCTGTCATTGGGAAGCCATTCCTGTCAGCCCATGCTCTTGTCAAAAATCCCTCTTCAGCTCTCTTGTTGCACCATTATGTTGATGCAAAGCTGACTTTAAGGAAATACAGGTCCAGGCAGTCACGTGTACTCTTGATTTTTTAAAATTTATCTTTATCTGGTGTTAGTAAGTTTTCACTAGATAAAGCTCCCATAAGCTACAGGCTTCCACAGCTCCTCTTCTGAGGGAAGGCAAGAGGGAATATTTGATCTCTGAAAAAGAGGTGTCATCTTCAAATGAAGTTCAGTGTGTCCTTGGGATAGTGGGTAGGCGTGTGCATTGCCCCAACTTGTGTAGAGGAAGAGTTGTAAGAGTTCCCTGACCCCACCAGTGGGTGCTCAGGGGTGGAGCTGTGGGGCCACCCGAGGCACTGGGCACATGATGCAGATGTCTGGTGGCTGTTTAGTCAAGGTTTGTCTGGGTTTCTGGAATAAAAGAGCTCCAGATGTGCTGTAGTTTGGAGTGGCCATTTGTTGACCAGCTAGCCAGTAGTTATGAAGTATTTCATATTTATCACCTGTTTTCCTTTGTGAGATTTTTATGTCGGTTATGTGATTGCAAAGGAGCAGCATGGTTATAATCTCACCTCTGGATAACAGATGCTGAACACACCCAGATTACAGATTAGATTTATTTTTTAAGGCCAGAAAGAATTATTAGGGTTGTTAAATCTGTGTTTGATACCTCCCAGTGCAGGATTTCTTCCAGAAACCAGATTAAAACCTCTCATTTTGGAGAGGTATCTAATCTCCTCTGCGAGGCTCCAAGCAGTGGCAAGTCATCCATCACAGACCAAAATAGTCAAGCAGTGATGGGCTGGCAGCAGGGACTTCAGATTTGGGTTTGGAGCAGCACCCAGGCTTCACATTCTTGCTCAGAGCTTATCTGGCAAACCCAGACCTCTGGAGCCTGTAGATTCAGTGTGGGAGCTGAAGTGAACAGCCTTCTTCCTCACATGGCTGCACAGAAGCTGCTTTGTCATTTTCTCTGTGTATTTGAGAACAGAATACAGCAATGTACCTGAATTTTGGGAAGGATTGAGTGCAGGTGCTGATATTTTACACTACATGTCAAAACTCTGTTTGATTCCTTGCTCTTCCATCCCAAATGATGGTGAAAGCATGAACAGGAACAAAATGTGCCTGGAAGCATCTCTTTGTCATTTGTTTTGAATTTAATCTATGCCAGAGGCATGTAGGTTTGAATTTTCCCACTTTTTCCATTAATCTTTTTGTTACTCTTGAGGAATTGGGATAAAGCAGCAGCTTGTACTGAACAGAGTGAGTGCACAAGTGTCCCAGCTCATTTCAGCAGCTTCTTTTGAATTTCCTGAGTGAGAAGTGAGAAGCTGCAGTGACAGAGCAACCTTCACCACTAGGGAATGTCACAGTGCCCATGGGAGAGCAGTTTGGTAAGGGAGAGAAGAGATCTAAAATGAGAAGAGAGAGCATAAATTCAACAAGCTTGACTTAATGTTTTTCATTGAAAGTTTAATTTACCCGTGAAGAAACAGAGCAGTTCAAAGGGAAAAGGCTGCATTGTTCATTGACAGATAAAATGCATGTGTGCTGTCTGCTATTTTTTAATTATTAGGTACTTTATAGGGATTTGAAAGATACCTGATTGCAAATGGTAAACTTCATCCTTAAGTGGGATATGAGTGCCTGTCATTTGAGGACAACAAGGGCTTAGATGGTCCAGAGCTGTATTTGAAAGGTGGGAATATTGACATTGCAGTGATGGAAGTTGCAATGTCTACTGACAAGGCTGGGCAAGATCAGAAAAATCAGGTGCTGGTAAAATATAATGATTATGTGGACATTAACTGTTAATGAGGTGTTTTCTAACTGGTGAAAAGCTGCAGAAAGAGGTTTAGTGACACAGGAATCCTTCTTTTCTGCTCTTTGCACAAAGAACTTTTCTTCATAGGAATTTCTGTCATTAGGAGCTGACTTTGAGTTGAGTTTCCCTTTTGTATAAAATTCTCTGAACCTTCTGTAAGAGACTACTAATGATTTCTTCTTTTTTATTTGGCTTTGCTTATGTTTCAAATAAATCTTTGCTGCAGTGGCCTTCAGAGCCTTTTCTCATTCTCGCTGGCTGACAGCAGACCCATGTCTCATTTTCTTGTTTAGGTTTCTGCTTACTTTGTTCCAGGCACTGGCATGCTGGCACGGAAAATGGTCGAATTTTCAAATATGCTAAAATCCTGACTATCTAGTATTGTGGCAAGAGAAACATTTGAGTCACGAGTGGCTGCTTTATTCCCTTGCCATCCTGGGAATAAAGAGTGTTGGGTCCAGAAGGGATGTCCTGAGATGCAGGTCAGTGCTGGGCTTTGGACAGGTCAGCTCAGATGGTGCAGTGGTGGTGGGAGCCTGGACAGTTCCTTGTGAAAGAGCCTCGTGCTGGTGGCTGCTGGGGCCCTGTCTGAGCCTCACAGATTGCAGGGCCAGGCTGGGGATGGGCTCATTGCTGTGTTTGCCTTCAGATGCAGTTGGGAAGGGTGTGTTTGCTGCCCACAGACATTCCTGGAGCAGGAGTGCCAGCCAGACTCACAGCGTTGTTTTCTCTCAGCTCTGTCTGAGAAGGAACTTTGGGAGAGACAAGGTATGCTTGGTTCAGTCCTGGTGATCTGAGCTTGTGCATAGCCTGGGCTCAGACTTACACAGGGAGGGAAGATGTACAAAACACAGCAAGTAAGGATTCTGCAAAGCAGAGGGCTTTCCTAAAAAGTCCATGTGGATGGCATGGATTTCTCTGGTCATGTCACTGGTGGAGTGGCAGCACACTCAGTAAAACTTGGAGAAGCCACACACAAGGTAAAGATCTCACTCAGCATTATCAGCTCTGGTGGATTGACAGACTTGTCCTGGCTGACCCTGATCTCTTAAGGGGCTAATCACAAAATCAATTGCAGAGTGAAAACAAGCAGTTAACTTGGAAAGGATGAGACAAGAGTCTCATCAAAGTCCCACAGGGTGTCAGAACTGGAAGTGCCTCATTTTGTGTCAGCAGCACCAGCCAGACGCTGTTTCTTGGCCTGTTGCTGGTTATTAAACTGACTACAACCTACGTGGTGGCTGGTTGGCAGCCTGGGGCTTGCATGACACCCCAGAATTCTTTCTAGCAATTCAATTAATTAATGTTTTATTGCAAAATAAACTAACAAACAAAACCCTAAACCATAATGGTAGGAGTTTTAAGAATTTTCTCTCTTTTAGGTTTTTTGTAAGGTTTACATTCTAGAAACTTAATCAGGTTGGAGCTTTACCTTTGTTTTGCATACTGAATATGACCTATTGGCATTTTCTTCTGAAACTCTGCAACTCCAGTCTGTGGTGAGGATGAGTTGTAAGCTTTAAATGAAAGAAACCTCTTGTGTAGGAAAACTCGATGACCATGAAGTTTATATTATGCATTTGTGGGTGCAGTGGGTTGGGAGTTGTCAGGGGTCTGTCTCTGCTGCTGGAAGAGGTTCTGTGTCCCCAAGGATGTAACTGTCCACGCTTGTAGCACCATGCAGTTGTTCCCTGGGACTCTTTGCTGTTGTTCTCCATCATGGTCCCTTTCCATGCCACAGCTCTCTGTTCCTGTAGTGCTGGAGGAAGCCACCCCTCTGCTCCCCACCTCTCTGCCCCCAGGGTGCAGCCCTGTGGTCACCAGCCCTTTTCTCCCTTGGGCTCAGCCCTGCTTTGAAGGCTCACCAGCATAGGACAAGTCAGCATTCCATGTGGGGAATTTGGGCAGGTCGGGTGCTGCAGGGCACAGAAATAGCAACAAGCAATTCTTGTCCTAGTTTTTATCTCCATGCCAAGGATGGGAAAATTATATTTTCTTTTGCCTTCAAGTAAAGATTCCTGTCTCTTCTTCAGCTAGGGTGAGTTTGGTGGTTGTGTGGCATTTCCTGTCCTTGCCTATGTCTCGGGTTAAAGGATGGAAACTGTTATGATTTTGATGTGACCTAGAGAAAAATGGTCTGATCTGTGCAGGGTATGTGAGTGTTCTGCTGCAAAGGAAGCTCTTTATAGCCTTTTGTGTTGACTGCCCATCTTCAGCTCAGAGAGGCTGGTGGTTTAGGGCATATATATGAAATTGGATATTCAGGCTCCATCTCTCAAAGGAACTTGTTAAACTTAACCATGTTGCCCCAGCAGCTCTGTATCATAGTTCAGTAACAGCTCTGGATGATGTTCTAATTGTGTCTTGCATTTCATGGTGCTGCAGTGCTAAGGAAATGTTTTATATGCCTTCTCCTGGAGGTAATGTTTGAAGGAAAACAAAAAAAAAAATCCAATTTTTCTACTAATGGAAGGTAAGGAAATGATGGAATGGGTGGTATGTTCCTAGTGCCTTCTATTTAACTGGAGAATATTGATCAGGGCTGTCTCTTCTGCTGTCCTGTAACACTTTCCCTCCTTTCCCCTGGTATTCCCATATGCTCCTAAACCATACCTCTTTGCACCAGTGCCTGGACAGTGACAGTCATGGCTGCGATTTCCCAAGCTCAGTCTGGGCCTCTCACAACAGTAATTGGTGGGTGATCTCTCCCTGTCCTTATCTCAACCCAGAACCCTTAGCTGTACCTTGTCCAGCTGAGGAGGGGAATATTGGAGCAGCTTTGACCCAGAGACCAGACAGGGTCAACCCATCATACACAGACATGATGCACAAGGGTTGCAGGACAGAATTCATATTTATTATGTATTTAATGAGGCTTTGTATACTTGTATTTGAATTTTAACTTTTCAAAGAAGGACTTTGATTTTCAGCCATGGAATTGGTAATCACAGAATCTGAAATTCCTGGGCTTTCACCATAGTTCAAGTGTATCTTTGAAGTGTTTTCAAGTTGTTCAGCCCCTGTTGCATTCAGGTCCTCCTTTTCCCAGCCTTGGCCATGAGGATAGGAATCTACTCTGGTGGAAAGTAAGATTTTTATGCAATTCCCTACTTCCAGGAACTGCTGTCTGCAGGGAAAATGCCTGTTCTAGAATAAGATTTTGAAAAGCTAACATTGTGATTGCTAACGTTGATAAAACTAAGACACTGTTAGAGTTTGGAACTGCACAGCTTCTCGTTAGTGGTGACACCTTTGAGTTGGTCCCCTGGTGCTGCCAGTGCTGAGCAGACAAGACATCAGTGGTGGTGGTGGTGTGGCACCAGATGGGACAAGCACAAGGGATGACTTCCCCATGCTTTGTGCTCATGGAAAAAACCATAAAACCCCTTTAAAGCTCGTTTTTACAGTGTTTAAAGACCTGGGGCTGGGGTGCTTTGTAGCACTGCAAATAGCAGAGATAATAGGGATATGTGTTTGCCTTTCTTTACTGTAATGTGCTTGTGCCTTTCCAGGCCAGCAGGAATCCCTGTAAAGCTGCCTCGTGCTTATGGGGCTTTCACTTGCAGTGGTACATGTCAGCTGGAAGGGAGAGTCTTTGCATGGTCTCCTAATGAACAGAAGGGAAAAATGTGCACAGCCATCCCACACCCTTTTTGATGGGGAGAGGGAGAGGGACAATGGTTTTACACATTGCTACACGTCCTTTGTTAGTGCATGGCTGATGCTGCCTCTGGGGTTTCTGTCGCTTCCCTGTTCAGTTTTGCACAAGACAGATACCAGCTCAAAGACCCTCTCTTTTTTTTTGTTTTTAATTTTTTCCCCCTCTGTGAAACTGCTTCCCAGGGAGCCTGAGCCGTGTGCTGGGGGTTCCCAGGGAGCATGGAGAAGGAGGCCCAGCTTTGGGAAACTTATTTTATTTATTTTTCCTCTGTCCTGCTGCTTTCTCAAGCCAGCTATCTCTGAAGTCAGGGCAGGAAATGAAAGGGCTGAGAGGTCAGGGGTGCCTGGGGAGTGCTAAGGACCTGCCTGCTGAAAGCCTGTGGTGACTCTCCAGGCTTGGACACAAAAGCAGGAGGCTGCATATACTTAGAAGCATTTCTAGCTTGATTCATTAATAGCCAAGCCAAAAAAAATTAATGTGCAGCCCTTCCAAAAGGGAAGTAAAGCTTTGTACTGAGCTGAGTGCTGTATTTGGAGTGCAGAGCTGTGTTTTGGGTAGGAGCAGTGTGACTACTGCAGGAAATTGCTAGCAATGCTCTTAAAGGTCTATAGGATTACCTTTGGAGCTGTGTCCTTGTTGCTGTCTTTAATTTGCACATCAGTTGTCATCAAAAACTGCAAGATGCTGTAGAGAACTTCAGTCTCAAACTACAATTGTCCTCTTGTAGTTTCCTGGTGATATTCAGTGTATGAGAGGATATTTTAAAACATTCTCTTTATAAATACTCAGGAGTTGGGCAAGAGAGCTCACAGCATCAGTAGAGAGGGCTTTTGAGCAGCTACTCAAAGGATTCCTGGTTCTTCAGGGTATGACTGGAAATGGAAGATGCCTTACTCAGTTTGAGCCTTGGTTTAAGCTAAGACTCATTCAGACACTGTGATGTGCCAGTGTGTGGTGTCCTGTCCAAGCTAAACCCACTTAAATGAGGCGGTGGACAAGGCAAAGGAGAAGGATGTGTAGTGCCAGGGACCAGGGTGCATGGCTGGGAAGAGGGGATTGAAAAACAGGAAAAGTTGTTTTCCTATAGCACCCTGCTTCTGGCTGGCCCCATCCAAGAGCCCATCTGCACCCCCCTGTGCTGCACACAGCATCTGCAGCCACGCCTGCCAGGTGTTTGTCCTCTCCACGCCCGCCCAACCCCGTCTGGGCTGTCAGGAGAGCCTTCCCAGGTTAAACACCTCTGCCTCTTTAGAAGACTGGCTGTTATTGGGCTGTTTGACACCTGTGTGTGTTCAGTTTAGGGGTGACTGAGAAGTGATAAGCTCCTGGCATGGCCAGAGGCTCCTAATGTGCTGCAGCTGTTTTGTCCTAGGAGCGAGCTGAGGCTGCCCTGTCGTCCTCACCTTGCAGAGATGCAATTTTAACAAAATGCTCTGAAGGATGGTCCTCAAGGGTTTTGCTTCTTTTTTAGTTAGGTATTTGCAAACAGTAATTGATTGTTTATTTTGCACCCCTGCTTCCAAGCTGTGGTGGGTGCATCTGCCCTGTGGGTGCAGACCCATTTAAACTTGAAGAATTTTACCTTACAAGGATGTTTTCCCAAGTGTTAATGTTTTTCACCATAGACATTAGTGATCTTGTGAGAATTCCAGTGAGCTACCAGTAAAAAAATTTGGAAATTAATACTTCCATTTTTTGCACTGCCTTATCATGGTTTGAAATAATAGCAAAGTGGGCTTTTCAATTAGAATTTTGGTTAGTTCTCCTTTATGAGTAAAAAAATTCAATATCTGCTGTGCAGGTTTCTTTCCTGGATTGAATTATTTAACTTAGTTCCATATTTTTTTTTTGCCTGAAATATCCAAGGCTTCTTTGTTTTACAAGAAGTTTTTTCCTTTCTTTTCCCTTCTGTTACAATTTTTGTATTGTATGACTTAAAAAAAAAGAAAGCTGCATGTAGTGTGCTCTTTTGGACACTGCTAATGAGCAAACATTTGTAAACCATTAACTTAAGAATTAGTAAGAACAGATAAGAGCAGTTTTGGTGATTCTGTCAAATTAGACATTTGTTTTATCTTAGTAGAACACTTTCCAAGTCATAAGCAGATCAGCTGCCAAACTGCCATTGACTTTTTGGAGGAGTGGGATGCATTTCTGCCTAACACAGCATCCTCTTAATGGGATGCACCTTCTTGACCTTCTGTGTTTATACAATTGTATGTGTTTATAATTGTATGATATTTTTATTATTTAATTATGATGTTCCAAATGAGTGGTTAGTAATCACTGATATTCCTCCAATATCCCTGAAGGTGAGCTCTCCTGTGGCCTTGTACTGAATGCTTTGTAAAGAAGATTGTGTGTAAAGTACTCTGCAGTCTTAAAAGAGTTTTTATTGTTCTCTTGGTTTCATAACACAGAATCCTACATGAGGTTACAACTGATGGTCAGCATTTGTAAAAGCTTATTTCTACTTGTATTTAGAAAGAAATTTATGTTAAGTTTTCAGATGTAGAGTTCTAAAATAATTTCATAGAGCAAACATACATTTAACATTACCTCAGTTTGTGTTGCAACTCCATAGGAAAACAAATGATCTTTGTCAAAAATAACACAGAGCTGGTGCCAGTGCTTCTATTGCTAAATTCTCACATTTATTTCAAACAAGCACCTTCATGCTTGGGAGCAGCTGCGTGTAGGCATCTGCAAAACCATCTTATCCTTCCCATCCTGAGTCCCACTTGTAAAAAAAGGTTTTCAAAAGATACAGGAAAAGTCTTGGCTGGTAGGACACTTCTACTACATTGATCATTAGGACGTTTTGTACTTCTATCTTGGTTTGGTTGGGCTGTTGCTTAATGAATTGAGAGCTTTTTGGGTAAGGAGTTACCTTTGGCACTGTGTTTGTGCAGTACTTGCCATAGTTTTTGTGTGTGACAGGAGCAGGGTAACACTGGAGTACTGAAAAATACAAATACTTGTAGTATGGATAGAATTTTCCTGTCAGGGCTATAAGCTCCCATCTTTCCCAAGAGAGTAATGGATTTCTCTTCTGGATGGTACTGGTGTGTTCACTTTCCAAAGCTGTTGGATTTCTTTTCTTCTCTGAAAATGTTTTGTTCTGGAAAAACCATCAAAGGACACCAACACTTCTCTCCTCCCTACTTAATTCTGGGTCTTGAGGATGCCTAACACGGAGCCAGGGGTTGAGCTGGGGTGAAAGGCGCTGGCACAGCTGCTGTGGCTGCTGTTGCTGCTCTGTGATGCCACAGCAGACCTCGTGCTGCTGAAGCCACTCTCTCCTGAGGACACTCATAGCTAAGGAGGGAGCTGTCATTCCTCAAGGGTCAGAGAGGAAACATTATGACTTCTATAAGTCCAGTGATACTTCCTTTTCATTAGTGGATCTCCTGGTGCTGAACATTAAGAATGAGTTTTTAAGAATGAAATGAGCCGTCACGACTGTTCTTTGCTTTAGAAGATATTTTAAGTGTTTGTAATATAATCCGTGGTTCGTGGTCTTAGCAGTAGTTTTCCAGAGTAACAAAGAGTCAATGGAGGGGTCAATTACACATGCACAGAGAGGAGGAGTTGGGAGAATAAACACGGGGGAAAAATGTTGTGTGTTGCAATAAAAATAAGCAAAGTTCTTCTCATGGGCTCTTGAACTCTGTGCTGGGTTTGACGGGCAGCATGAGGTTTGCAGCTGTCATTCTCCAGCCTCTTCATGGGGACAGCTTCGTAACCCCGGAGGTCTTTAAATACAAGCAGCAGATCAAAAGCCAGAGGAGGAATTCAGGCTCTGGGCTCTACTCTGCCCATTAGGTTATGTGACTTGTTTAATCCCACTTTTTTTTTTTTTTGGAAGTATGTGAGGGAACTGTGTGCTGCTAGCACCACAACAGTTTCTGTGGTTTGCAGATGTAAATGCAGTGCTAACAACACTAACTAAAAGGCTCTGGCTGTGATTTATGGCTGGTACATATGGCAGTGAAACAATATCCCCCGTGAGCACGCTGGTATGAGCGGGATGTGCAGTGAGTGTGTCTGAGGAACAGGTGGTCACGTATCATCTGGGGGCTCCACATCTCCTGTGCTGTATGTTTTGTGTAGGGTGAAGCTTAATTTTCAGCTGCTGGCTGCCTTTGATGGTCCTGCTGGTTTGCACAGTAGAAGTGGCTGGTGCTGTGCAGGCACAAGGATTCTGCTTCTGCAGCTGTACTGGCAGTTTCCCTCTCCATAGTCCAAACCAAATTTATCTCATGCAGCTTGTCAGTAGTAGCTATTTTCCCCTGCAAACAAGACAAAGGGATCAATGGCTGCTCTAATAGTTATCCTTAGTTTATGTGCAGTCCTCTTTTCTAAAAGGGTTACTGGATTTTATTACCAATGTGCAGCAGAAACTTTTTGACTAGTACCAGCAAACATCAAAATGTTTCTATTCTGCAGTGAACTTCAAAGGGGGAGAAGCAGAACAAAGCTAGGAAGAAGATAAAAACAAACTTGCCAACTATCCAAGATGCTGTAAAGCCTTTATTGATTCTGCTTGGGAAACATCTTCATTATTCTACCAGACCTGGACTCAAAGTAATAAAAAACTTTAAAGGAATCTGTCCAATCATATGTTCTCTCTATCCTTGAATTTCATAAGCAGTGTAAACATGGAATTTTACCAGGCTCTAGTCCCAGGAGGAGCATCTTACATACACAAATGAGAGAAAGAATGAGTGCTTTCCCCATTTTAATTTTTTTCCTCCTTTACATGTTGCTTACCATTTGGATTTCATGGACTCATATATTTTCCTGATTATTATCCAAAAGGAAACCACAGTAATTAGGGAGGTTTTGGTATATACAACATCCTATCATGTCTCCATAAAAGAGAAAATGATGATGATTTGACTTGGGGTCAAATAATTGTAAACCTCCATCTGGCAGTCCTTCCCTTGGAGCTGTGCTCTTCATGGCAGCACTGTAGTAGCACCCTGGGAATGGGGAAGCTCTCAGGCTTCTCTTCATGATGAATACCACCAGGACATCAGATTAGGGTTAATTATTTCAAGATTTAGGAGTCTGGAAAATTGTTTTATGGGGTTTTGGGGGCATGTTTAGTTTTGGGGGTTTTTAGAAAAAAAAAGTAGAAACACTTTGAGATGCATGTTTACTTACTCACGCATTTCCTATTGAGATCATGATCCAACTGCATGGTTTTAAGTCTTCTGCAAATATTCCTAGGTTTTGGAGTAGGAATGTTGTTGCTCTGAAATACACTTTTATGTCTGCATTGAGAAATGAGGTGGTCTGTGGACTTGCATAGAAAGCAAGCTGCTTTTAGATCTTGTGATGATAAACTGAAAAATGGAGGTTAGAAAACTCTGTGTAGTATAAACCACTGTAATCCTGCAGTGTGAAGAGGAGAAGTGGTGCGGTATGAGTGAAAGATGAGTGTGCTTTTCTTGGCAATAAGAAAGGAAAAGAGACTCAAACTTCTTGGAGAATGAATTGGTTGGACATAATCCAGTTGTGGACTTCGAAGAAAGTGAGGTTTGCCATCAACTTGCTGAATTCTCATGATGTTTGTGCATCCAGGAGTTAACTCCTGTGTAAACAACTTTTAACATCCCAAGTAATAATCTCATGTGGTTTTTGTGAAGTATCTCTCTGAAATGCATGGTTCTGGTCAATCTTGGCCCTTCCTTTGTCTCTTCCTAACCAGCCTTCCTCCAACTCCTTAAGATACAGCTGTCAAGGTAACTTGAAAGGTGTGGTGGGATGTTTGACTAAGCAGTTTCTATAAAACCAGGACAAGCCTGCAGGACACATCTGTTCAGAGCTCTCCAGGGAGCTTTTGTTGAAGTTAAATCTGAACATGTGTTGTGAAGAGCTGGGGTGTGGTTGGGTTTTGCTCCACTATGTGGGGTTTTCGGGGGTTGTTTTCTAATGACAAGATACATGTGGTGTGTCCATGTTGTAATTACCCAACAGCTGCTGAGTGCCAGGCGATAAAATGACAGACAAAATGTGGTGCAGATAAATAAAATAGTCTTGTGTGTGGGAGATGGATGAGTAATGATTGGGAAAGATGAGAGACATCTCGGGCTCACCTACATCTTGATACAGTATGTGTGTCTCCTCCTTTCTCCAAAAGGAGACAGGGGACCTTTGAAGCGTGCAGAGGAGGATGAAAAGGGTGATGAAATTTAAGGGACAGCAAAGAACCATTGAATAGACAGTTCCTGCGTGTTTTTGAGTACCTGCCCAAGAGCAGGAAGAGTCCCCTGGCTATTTTGGTTGGCATGATTTGGGTTTTTAACCAGCCAAGAGTGCAAATGCAGTTCCCCCCAGCACAGCTCCTAGAGTTGTTTCCTGCCCCCAGAGTAATCAAGCACAAGAGTTGGTGCAAGTGCTCAAGAGATGATCTTCTTAACCTGGGAAAAGCATTATCCCTATTCTGCATTATTGGACATGGGTTAATAATAAAGAGAAGAGTCATCCCACACATGTTCATGTTCCAACTTCTTGCTAATGCTGCCATGTGCGTCAGCAGAAGTGCCAACAGCAGAGCTCTATAACACCCTCGTCCCCCAGCCCTGCCCTCCCTTGTGCAGCACAGAATCCTGCTCATAGCCATGGCATGTGGTATTAACCACCGTGGAGAAAGCTGGATTTGTGGGTTTGGCAGACGTTCTGTTGTGATGGCATGTGAGCATTTGCCCAGGCAAATCACTGCACAGCTGGGCAACAGCTTAAAGCAGCACCTTGCTCCCACCAGGTAACCCATGCTGTTAGGCAGCACTCAAGTAGTAGCTGTCCTCTAGTAAAAACCTCTTGTCAGCAAATTTTGAGGTGATTGTTTTGGGTATTCACTGGATTTTATTTTCACTAAGATAATCCAGTAGTGATTTTCTGATTAGAATTAAGCTTGCTTTTATTTTTGTTTTTTCTCTGAAATAAATCTATAAACAGAGTTTTGTATAAGCTATTTTTTGTGTGGTTCTCCAATTGGTTTCGCTGGAACTCGGATGGGGTCTAAAGTTACATGACAGTTTTTTTGGTTGGGTGATTTTTTTAGATCTTGGTTTTCTCCTATAGAATAAAAAGATACCATCTCAAATTCAGTCAGCTGCAGGTGTGATTTCCTAGTCTTAATAAAAATTCACGTAGCAGCACAAAGAGTTGTCTCTTATGTTGACCCAGGATCTGATCTTGCTTGTCTGCTTGTGAAGGGAAGTCTTTTTATATAAAAATAAGGGAAGAATTTCCAGATGTTAGAACCACTGATGTAAAATACCTGGACTCATATAAGACACTTAAGGTTTCTGGGCTCCTAAAATCTTGTTTGTGTCTTGGGATCAAAGAACCCCTTGTTTGTAAGTAGTCTATGTCAATGATTGGCTCAGAATAATTTGCAATGTGTGTTTTATTGGTGCTGTTCAGAAACAGAAAAATGCCTTTGGTCCTTTAACGTGCTACATTCATCTTTCTAGTTATGGTTGTCCAATTAAATGGGCCAGAGAAGGGCAGACACTGAACTGAATTCATCTGCCTTAAATATCCCTCTTCCCTGGTTCTGAGTCCATGAGGTAGAGCTGGTTAGAAGCCCCTGGGGAGAAGGAGCTCTCCTGAGGACAGGGGACCTCTCTAGACGTTGTCATCAGCCTTTTCTTTGGACTACAAAGGGGTTGGGATAAACAATTCTAATGGAAAACCTTCTCCTTTGAAGACAAGTCGAGGCAGGTGAGAGGAATCCCACTCTCAAACCCTTATCAAACATGCTGGAATAATTTTGCTGTGCTTTGAGGCTTTCTCTCATAATGCTGTGCCAAAAATAGTGAACTATCTTCAATTTACTCAAGAATTTAGTTTTTATAACTCCTTTCAGACAGAAACATGCGAACACGTTTCATAATTTCCTCTACAATTGTGTGCATCCATCTATGCAAATAAACAGGCTGCTGGAATTATTTAATGTTGGAGTGCTTTGAAAATGTAATGTGCTGTGTAAATGCAAAGTATCAACGATAGAGCCCTACGATTAATAAGGCCTTTTATTAAATAAATGCCGGTTCTTGCCAAAATTCCAGAGAGACTTGTGGTAGAGCATGTGTACTTAACAGGTCAGAATGTGAAAGTAATAACACACATTCTCAAATAGAAAACACATGTATTTGTTTTTAAACTTGGATATATTATTTTAAATTCTTAATACCCTCACCCTTCTTTGATTAAAGGGCCATAGACTAAGTGGGGTTTTGTAAGAGATTTTCTAACAGATGTTCACTGCTGAGAACATTTCAAACTGAAGACAGAACAGATGAAAATCCGTAGAGGAAAATATCATATAAAATTGATCTTTAAACTTGGAAGTCTATGGGAAATAAGCACAGTTTTTCTTCTCTTAGCAGTTGGTGCTTTGCACTGACTGGACAGTTGCAGAAATCCACGTAAAGCAGTAGCAAGAGGAAAAAATGGGGAAAATTGGTCTGTATTAAATGTTACTCTGGTCACACAAAGAAGTTACACTGTTTGTGTTAGTCCCCGTGCATGCCACTTAAGTGAGCAAGTATATAAAATTATGCTGAGGCTTAGGTCTCTCTCCTATCTCAGCTGCATCATCTTAAGTGGAAACATTGCTCAGATTGATGGAACTAGTGTTATCGAGTGCTCCTTTATTAGTGTTAGGCTCAATTCTTGTTTCTGTTCAATTTATCAGCTCTTACTACAAACAGATTAGAAGCAATAGAAGCTTTATCTGACCTGAAAGCCTCGAGATTCAGCCATGAATTATACTGTTTTGTTACACAAACCATTGGGAAAAAAATTGAACTAATCAAGGAAATAAATGGCATGGACACTTAGAAGTTTGGTCTTTTGAAGGGAGATTACCTTTGCTATTCAGCAGGATGTGTTGTGGTAAATTCCTCTGTAGTGCTTTGGGGGAGGGAGGTGGGGATGTGGGCTGGCTTCAGATGCAGAGCTTCGGTGTCCTGAGGTATTTGTTAGGATTCCAAGCATGACATGAAGGTGCCAAACAGCCTCCCTTGCTGCCTGTTTCAAGTGGATGTTGTGTCAATTGCAAAGGAATCTGAGATCAAAATCTGTTGAAGCAAAGCTATAGATAAAGTCACTAAGCAGACAGAAAAACAACACTAAAAAAATAAAAATAAAAACCCCAAACAACAACAACAAAACTAAACAAAAGATGAATCAGACCAAACTAAAAAGCCCTAAAACTAGAGAATGTATCTACTTCAGTGTTCTCGGCTCCTTTCTGTCTCTTTATACTAAAAAAAATAACAAAAACAAACCAAAAAAAACCCAACAAAACCACAAACCAAAACCTGAAATGAGGCAATGAGGAGAGAAAGGTGGAAAACCACTTGGAGGGAGAATTTCCTGTATTTCCCTGGTTCAGGACTGTGAGATTCCAGCTTGCTCCTTATCAGGGAGGCAGGGTAACCAAAAGGGATGGGGCTGGCACAGCTGGGTGCTGCATGTCCCCAGGGCCACTGCTGGGAGCACTGTGATTGCACTGTAGGTTGGAGCAGCGTATGGATTTGGAAATCTTCTGCAGATTGGTGTTTAGGGGACAAATTTACACCACCATTGATGGGATATGCCAGATATTAAATTCTGCCCATCCTGAACTCTTGTTTTCTGCATTGCTGTATGAGAGCATGGACAGAGCAGCGGGCAGTGTGCATTGATCTTAAACCATGATAGAGCACAAGGACCTTAATATTTTGTGACAACTCAACTTTCCTCTTTTTTCAACTTCAGTTTGCATATTAAACTGCTCAGCAGCTGCTAAAAATTATTAGCACGGGATATGGATATTCTCACTGTACAATGTATCTCTTAATTAGTTTCTACTTCTAGCTGCTTTTATTCTTCCTTTTGTTTATCATATGGATTACGTTTATGCATTTAAATAGTGAACCAAGGAGGTTAGAAGAGTTTGATCTCTGCCAACCTCCTATACTTTTCTAGTTGTCTTTAGACTTAGATTTTACTTTATAGTCTAGTGCAAATATAAACCTGGGTTGTGATTCTGGACAACTTTGACATATCTTCTTTAAAGAAAAATTTGCTCTGCTTATCTTGATGCTGTGATTCAGCTGTATCTCTTGTTTCTTCATTATGTTCTTTTTCCTCTCCCTATTTTTGTTGCTATTAAATACTGATAGGCAATATGTTTTTTGAGAAAGCTTTTTTCTTGTGCTGAATTTTTGCATCAGCAGTGCTGGCACTCTGTGGTGCGGGTCTGAAACCAGTCCCTCTGCCCGTTTTGATATGGGGAGAGTCTGGCTTTGGTTTCCATGCAAAAATGTGTTAAAAGTAGGAGCATCAACTTTCATCTCATTTACTGAGGGGAGCATGTTTCACTACAAACCAAGTCTGGAAATAGGAGAACATAGTTTGTGGAGAAGGAAAATTATCAGGTTTGGGGGAGCAAGAGCTTTCTGCTTGGGAGGCAGTGGCCCTGCTGCTCACTTGTTGCTGAAAAATGGTGACATCTATCAATCCATCAAAGGGCAGAGCAGTAAGGTAAACAACAGCCCTGAACAGGGACATCTGGCTTCCATAAATTAATTGGCCATTTACACAGTGAGGGCTGTTTGCATGTAAAAGAAGGTCTTCCTGCTAACACTGTCATACGCTTTTGATTCTCCTGGTTCATCCATGAATTAGGATGGCTTGTTTTAGTCAGCTGGGTTTAATTTATTTTACTTTGTCACTCTTGAAATGAAGAGGAACTGGGCGGTCATGAATCATCTGACACTGACACTTTGTCTTTTGATCGTCTGGGATCTTGCTTATATTTTTCTCTTATAATAAGAAACCCAAGAAAAGGGGATGATGAGTCTGTCTGCACGAACATGAGTTCAGACTCCTCTTCCCCTGAGAAATCCTTTTTCCCTCCTCTGCCACTGCTGTTGAGTGTAATTGATGGTGTCATGGGCTGAAGAGGTTTCCTCCTTGCTAAGAATGCTCTGAACAGTCCCCATATGTGGGAGCAGCCCAGGTTCCCTGGACTGACATTGGTAATGCCTCATGAGTTACTAACTGGGCATGACAAGCTCTGAAGCCTGGACTCACTCTGGGGCAATCTAGAAGTTTCAGTCAACTGGATTCTTGAAAACATGAGGATGGATGGAGGGGTGTGGGGATGCTGCTGTTGGGATGGACAGGGCTTTGGAATGCATCCAGTGGAAAGACTGAAGCAAACTCAGTCCAGTGTAAGGAATGGATTTATGTTCCTGGGCCTGCAGCCAGGACATGCTGAATGCATCCCAGAAGTGTTGTACTACTTATTTAACATGCCTTTTCCTCAGTTAAGAGAAGTTTGCCCTTCAGGGTTGCTCTCCTTGATTCATCCATTAAGTAATGTTGCAGTGGGGGATGGGGGGGAAGCTCCTAACATGTTGTTTTAGCTTGAATGAAGTAACCCTTGCTGCCACATGTGGCATTGAGGATTGTCATCCAAATTTTTGAGTCTGTTAAATAGCTGAGGCTTCCTCTCTTCTTCACCCTGAGGTGAAGAACACATGGTTTGGCTTTTCCAGGAGAGTTGCTGAACTGAAATGTAGGGGGTTTTGGTTTGGGTTGGTTGTTTTTTTTTCAGGCATCTGTCAGCAGTGCTGTGGGGTAGGTGGCTGACCCTTTCTGAAGTTCTCAAGCAGGAGATAATTGATTTTAATCACTCTTGGCATAATTGCTGGAGTGTGTTATCTAGAGGAAAAACCCCAAAAAGGTTTTATAAAAGGGGGAAAAAAGGCCATTTAAAACTCTGTTTTCATGTTTGTACAAAATATACCCTGGACGAGAAGAATTGCTGCTGGCATATGAAACAAGATGGTCTAGAACTGAGAGGCCTGAGAGCACATGTTTTAGCTGCTGCTTTTTCCTTTTGACACTGCAAGGATGTATTCTTTTCTTCTGTTTGGCAATCTCTGCCCCAAGGTACCAGGATTTTAAAGGCTCAGCTGGTTTGTAGTTTGGCTGGGTAGATGGACCCTTTGCAAACCTGTGAGTCTGGTAGAGGTTGGTTTCAGGATCAGGACCATCTGGAGTGCAATGAAAAGAAATCTGCCTTTGCATACAACCAGTGTATCCAGCTTTTCTTGAAAAAGCACTATGGGAATTTTTTTTCTTGAGCCAGTCTGTAAGCCACTTGAGAGACTCCTAAGTAAATATGTACAGTTGGATCAAGCAGGCTTTGTACTAAAGAGGGAATTTATTAGAAAGTATTCAGAGAATAATAAACATCACTGAGAATTCCTGGGTTCCTGCCCATGGATTTATGAGTTTATGCTTTAACTGGATAAATCTCTGTGCCTTAGTTTTCCCATTAGGATGCAGTGTCATCTCCAGCCTTCTTTCCCAGCTTGTATCATGGAACTAAAAAATTACATAACCACTGTTCCTATCAGCCTTCCACCCTATGTCACTCCATGGGCTTGTCTGACTTCTGCTGAAAGTGGTGTTGATTGATAAGTGGCTGTTACCATCAGGGTGGAGAATTAGGGAGATGCCTGCAAGGTTTGGGATCTCTGTGAGCAGTTGTTCCTCATGCAGTAACAATTTTGCCTTCTGTCTGAATTTTTTTCCCTGAGCCATAGGTTCCTGCGGTTGCTTTTGGGCACCTGTGACTGAGAACAGAGGAGGCATCTTTTCAATGCAGGCATGTAGAAAGCAATGAGTCCAAAAGCACTGGCACTGTTTGAATGCTGTCAGAAAAACAAAAAGCCTTCAGCTTTTTGAGTTACCCTGGTTTTAAATGCTGGTACTGGCACCTTGGTTTTAAAATTTGCTGATTTTGAATATGACTAATTAAGGTCTGAAGCACTGACCCTGGCTACCTCCCAGGAGCATCTCCTCTCCACTGGGGGTTCCCTGCAGGAATTAAAAGCCACCAACCCTTTTGTAGCAAACACGAGCCTCTTCTGGGGATGTTTTCTGAGGAAAAAATGTTCTTTCTTCACCTGCCAAATATAGCTGAAGAGGTTGCTTGTGGCTTCCTGGGCAGTGATAGTTTGAGGTATGGGGATGTGCCAGCCTTGGGAAAGTAAGAGCTCTCTTAGAGCACTTTACTAGGTGAGGCTTGGAGGGAGCTAAAAAACAGGCATGATGGGAGGCCTGAGTTTGTTTTGTTTTGTTATATTGAAGTCAAGATGAAGTTCAGTGGAAATAGGAATTCTTCTCCCTACTTTCCACTGAGCAGAGAAGTGTCAGTGCCTGAGCCCACCAGACTTCACACTGTGCTTGTGATTTCTCCAGCCAGTGGTGATGAAAAGTCAAGGGTGATTTCTCTGCTCTTCTCATCTGGTTCAGGTAAAGCTTTCTATGGTGTGAAGTCACCAGGGTCCAGCCAGAAACACCTGATGGGACTCCAGGCATGAGATGTCCAGGATCTGGGAGATGCTCCTTCAGATGGCTTGTCTGTTTCTCCCCTTCCTCCCTCTCCAGCTCCAGAAAGAAACTGCTCTGAAAATTGCTGCATTTCCAAGGTTTTTTGTTTTGCTGAAGCCTCTTGTTGCAGGCCACCATGATGGTAAATGGAGCAGCATGTGATTCAGGCAGTGGTGTTGAAGGAGGTTTTCCTCTTGTTTTCTTCTCAAGGGGTCCAGCTTGAACCCACTTATCTCCTTTCCTGTGGATTATCAGGAGCTTGTTTGTGTGCTCCCAAGCCCTGTCTCTTGGGCTTCATCTGCTTTCCCTAAAATCCAGTAGGCTTTTGAAAGCTGTGAGGCATTGATGACAAAACACAGGAGCAGTATTTGGGTTTTGATGGGAAAGATACAAGCATCAGGATATTTTTCATATATTTTTTATATGTGAGTTTCTTCTGAAGCTTAGTGCAGTGAAGGGTTTTCATTTATGCTTTCAGAAGTTACTTCCAGAAGGAACAATGTAGGTCTTTGTGTGTCTGTGTATCAATTCCCTTAGTGTGCTTCTACTCATATTTCGGCAATAAAAGAAACATACTCTAATAATATTTTTCTAGTGACATTAAATAATGCATTCTCTTCTGAACAAGTTGAAATCTATCCATAAATTTTAAGTAGGCTCTTTGCTGCTCAAGATTGGCTTGAATATTTCAATCTCTGTCCAGCACTGTAAAATATAACAAGCATTTTGAATAAGTAGTTTGGGGCTATTTTTTAGTTCATTGTGGATTTTTTTTTAGTACCTCTAATTTAAAGAATCAAATTGATACTCCTTGCATTTCCTAAGCAGAAACATGGTTTTGATGGATGGCATGCCTTCATAGGAAGAGATTAAAGTATCAAATGCTTACTTTAATGCTGTAGTGAGATGTAGTTTGAGATATTCCTTATAATTTTAGGATTTGATGAAAGTCCCTCTAGGTTTATAGTGCATCCTTATAGTCTCATTTCCCATTCTCTTGTTTTGGTAGAGGGACTATAACTTATTAAATGAGGAGCTGGAGTTTAATTTATTATGGGTAACTCTCCTAAAATCTGCTTTCATGTACAGATGGGCTGCAGCACTTTTAAGTGACCGTTGGGCAGAATGATCTATTTATTTTTGTTGCTGGTTGATAGAGAAGAATTTTTCCCCAGGGATGTAGTACTGCGCAACTGACCTATTGCATTAAATAAATTCTCTGCTTTCCTTTGGATAAGCAAACCAGTCTATTCCCAGAGCAATTACGGATGTGTGCCCCTTCCCCTTGCTGTGATTCATACCACATTGGTACAAAGTCTGTAAATAAACAGAGCTGAATTCTTACCTAACTGTTCTACATGGAAATGGTGCTGTTGGACTGGCTGGGGGTGATATGATCTTTTTGAACTATTGAAACTGTGCCTGAGAATTGCCTTGACACGTTGGCCTGGTGGAAAAGGTTTGGAGATGAGCATTGCAGGGGCTGGAGAGGTGGTCTCAGCCCTTGAGGGTTGTAAAAAAAAATAAAAAATCAAGCTATAACAATGGCATGATGGCTTTGAGGAAGAGACAAGTACCATATCAGTCAAAGTGGAGCTGTCATCACTGGAAAGTTGAGGACAGAAATAAAACACAACTTCATCTCCATGCTGGTGCTGAGCTGTCATACCATGGTAGCACAGGAATGGGTGAAAATAGAGCATGATTTGCTCTGTAGCTCAGATGATTAAAGAAGCTCTAATGCTGATTCTCAGCCCTGTTCCAGATTTCCTTTCTGGATTTTACAAACTGCTGTTTGCAGGAAAGCCCAGTTTATCTTGATATCATCTAAGTGCTTGACATGAGCACAGATGTTGTCGACAGAAACTCCCTAAGAATTGGCACCAGATCTGCTGCTTTGCCTCTTTATTGTGCCTCCATTCCCTTAAGGAGCAGACCCGGCCCAAAAGGAGCAGTCTGTCCTTCTGTCTCCAGCACACCTGATACATCTGCTGGCATATTCCTTATGGGATGGTTATCCCCAAACACACTTTTGTTCTCATCACTGGAGTTTTCCTTTGTTTTAACTCTCTTTGACTTCCCACCTTCTGAGAAGTATTTAAAGCAAAGAATTACGCAATAGAGACATGAACAACCTAAGCCCTGTTCCCAACATGTTTTAATGAAGAACAGAAAATGAGAAGGAAGTAAGGCTACTGCCAAACCCTAATGTATGACATAAGTTCCAGAGAACATCACAAACTCGTAGATGTAGATTGAGTCCTAGCATTCAGGCTTAGGGTTTTACAGGAAATTCTACCTCTGCACCAGTGTTTTTAACATATGATGTCAGAGAGTCTAAAATAGTCATGCAATTGTCCTCCTTTTGCTTCAGATGGTGACAAAATTACTCTTAAAGTGAAAGCTTTTTAAACTTGGATCTAAAATTGTGTATAGTTATGTGTTGAGCCTATTAAGCCTTGCCTAGAGTCACTGGGACTATATGTGGAAAAATTCTGGAAAAAAATTATTTGCACCTTGGTTTTGATTACAAAAACCCACCCTCTTTTCTTACAGCTTTAGGTCTTGCTTATATTGCATAGTAGTTACACTTCATAATAACTTTATAATATACAAAATTGATTTGGCATAAGTACTTTGCTCATAAAAAGAGCACTTCAGCCTGCAAATGCTGGTGTTCCTGAGCCTCAGGGATACTGGTTATTCCAAAACATGCAATGATTTGTCAATCAGTTTTAAACCTATGCATAGAAAGAAAATCCTTTCCTAAATGTACTTTCATGTCTGTCCTGTGAAATAGAAGTGCTGTTCCTTGTTACCAAGGATTCTCTGAAAATATTTTTGCATGACAAGCCTGGGTTTTGGATGTAAGTGTGAGAGAAATCCTCCACAGAGCACCATAGTTATGGAGATCACAAAAAAACACTGTGCATTTTGATCTGATGGATCACTGCTGCACACAAGTCTAAAGCCTTCAATGAAATATAACAGCATTAAATGTTGAGCTTTTGTTGTTGAAAAGCAGGCTTTGTTTCCAAAATAGATACCCCATTGTCCTGTCCCATAGAGGCCAGTAGAAATCCCATCAGAATCACACTGAATTGCCCATTGCCAAGACATGCAGTAGTATTTGGCTCTTATGGGCAGGAAAGCAGAATATTATCTGGAATATGAAGGATAAACAGCTCTCAATCCCAGCTGTGTGTTTTACCACTTTTATCTATTTTCTGCATCAAAATCTGCTATTGTCAGAATTCTCTACTTTTCTATCTATGACAAGGCAAGACCCATACATTTGAGTATTGTAAGAACATGGAGTAATTTATCGTGATTATTTTCAAAACAAATTATTTGCTGGTTTTATAGTAAAACATGACAGCTTGAAAGAAATTTGTGCCAAGGACAGCTGGATGTTTCTCAGTCACATGTATAGCCTTGAATTTTATGCAATTACTAAAAGTAGCTATTGGGCAATTGAGGAGTAAATTAAGTCCATTTCCTTATGCCTATATTCTTTCATTAGTTGCAGCAGCATTTAATTAAGAACTGCAGAGCCTGAGATAGCAACCTAAACTACAAGAAGATATGCCTTGTCCTAAACAAATTATTATTTACCAATTTAAAAACACTTCTAAGAAGTGTAGACACAAAAAGAAATGTCTTGCTGAAGGGTACAGCATTGCAACCTTGAGCAAGTTGCTACTGAAGGGCAGCAGTGGATAAACCCAAACCTCCTGCTACATGGTCAGGCCTTTCTGCCCCATGGACTGGGCTCGTGGATTCTTAGAATATCCTGAGTTGGAAAGGAACCACAAGGATCATCAAGTCCAACTGCTGGCTCACCAGAGGATGACCCCAAAAATCATACCATGTGTTTGATACGTGTCCATAGGGTTCTTGAGCTCTGTCTAATGATTGCTCTTTGTTTCAGACCCCTCCCAATGGCTTTCTTTTCTTCTGTCTCTTTGGAGTTCTGATTCTTTCTCTTCATGTGTGTTGCTTTAAGCTGGTAACTGTGCATTGTTGAAACTTTCTGAACTGTGCAGGAATTGATTAATCTGAGCACTGGAGTGGTGCCATTGACAGAAGAATATGTGTGCATGTCTGTTTTCATCAGTACAGAAAAAGAAGTCATTAGTCATTGGTTTTTTTCAATAAAGATTTTATTTTAAGACATGTCAAATATCTCTTGGAGCCAAGGAGAGGTTTGTTCTGAGTCAGCTGAAAAATAAGATCCTGAATACCAGTAGGAGATTTTTCTAATCAGATTTTCTGATCACATGTGATTGTAGCACGCTAAAATGGAGTTCTTTGAAACATAGGCTGTTTCTTGGATTATGGCACTTATAGAGCAGAGAAAAACTTTAGCTAGTGGAAAAATAAATTTATACTTGACAATTTACATACTGAAGTCCAGAAACAATAAAATGTACTTGATGTGCAAATAAATAGATTCTCCCCTCTGATGAATTTGAGTGGCATAGCTCCAAGCACAACAGTTTTCCAACAGGGATATTTTCAGGAAAAAAAAAGCCTTGGTGTACTATATGTTTTCCTTTTCATCCATAGAGAATATACAATTTGGGGAATTACAAGGGTCTTTCTAGGAACTGTGCCAATAAATGGACCTTGGTGGTAGTGTTGTCTTTGGCAGCTAACCAGGGAATAATTCTGAATTAGGTTTGAAGGCCTTGTTTCTAAGAAGTCCAGCAGACCAAGGTCAGGGTTGAAATAACCCAGTAAGGCAGGATAGAAATGACATTTTGTATCTGAAATGATGCCTGTTTAAGCATTTTAATCTTACTTTGTGTGGAGCTCTGCTGGCTGTGCCCAGGCACCTGCATGAGCAAGATAGTGCTTGTGTGGGCTGGTGGAAAAGGGTGCAGGAGAAGTCCTTGGCACAACTACTTCCAAGGAAAACGTGATAGTTCGTGCAGTATTCTTGAAAGGTTGTTGGGGAACTCTAAATTTTTTGTGACTTGAATGTCTTGGATATAATATCCTGATTTCAAGAAGAAAGGGTCTGGTTGAAGAATTAATCAGCAGGAAATGTTGGTTGGTGTAAGCAGTGTTTATTTCTTCTTTGGCCATGTAACTCAAGGGTACAAAGCCACTCCAGAAACGCTCTGCTCCCAACAGTCCAGCAAGAGAAGGGGAGCTGGACCAGCAGCCTTGGCTGCTCAGCAGCAGCAGAGCATCCTGAGAGACAGTGATGGGTGCCTGGAGATTTAGCACCTTCTTTTATTCCTTCTGTTTGCTCAGGTTCTAATCCTGCAAATGCCAATGGGGAACAGAGAACAGAAAGCTTGGAAGGGAAGGAACCCTGGAGGGGGCTTTTGGGGCTCACCAGGTAGAACTTCTGCTGGGAAACCACACAAGCTTTGAGTTCTCCATCACTGGAGGTCATTTTCCCCCCCTACTTTCCATGAAAGGGGAAGGAAGAATTATACAGGTTGTGGCTTTCAATTAATGGCTGAAGAATTAAGTTCCATATAGTCAATTCACTACCGTTTTCAATTCACTACCATCTTCCGCTCTGAGTAGATCTGGATTATACTGCAAAATGTTTTCCTTGCCCATGCATATGTGACTTTTTTAATATGTAGACAGGATGCAATTTATCTGTGTATGTGTGTGCAGATGAGATGCTTCCTTCTATTAAAAATATGAACACCTTTCCAGAAACTAAAAACATTATTTTCCTGCTTTTTTGCTGCTTATTTAGTGCAGAAGAGGTGAGAAAGGCAGAGTGCAGGTGTGTGTAGGGGAGTGCTGGCCACAGCCCCAGCTCCAGGTGCTCCATCATGGGAGGAAACCCCGCTGTCCTGGCGACCCTGCCTGCAGCTGGGGATGCTCCGTGCACATCCTGGGGCTGCAGATCCCCTTGCGTGATCCCAGCCCACGTTTCATGTTTGGGACCACTGTAAATCCTGCAGTGTCACAGCCTCTTCCATGGAATATTGTGCTGCTTAAATGCTGAAGTCATTTTGATTTACTACATAACAAAGTTATACGTGGCTTTGAAATACTATGTGCGTAGTTTACCAAGAGGTCCTTCCAGGCTTTTTTTTTAATCTTGCCACAAAATATCACAACTGTGGAATGACTTGTGTTTGTTCTGTGGTTTTGCAAATGGGCTCCGAGACTGGGGTTTGAAAGGCAACAACAAGGAAAACCTCAGAACTTCGAAGCATCTCCCTCGCTCTATTTTGGGATCCAGTGCTACAAAGGAGCAGCAAGAAGCAGGAGCCAAGGTCTGCTCTTGGTTACCCTGCTGGAGCAGGGAGTTATTTCAAGCTGTCATCCAACCAAAGCATCTCACAGCAGCAACACCAGCACAAGTAGTGTCTGCAGCTCTGCATGGTGAAATGGGCTGGGAGCTGACTTGGTTACTGGAACCGGCTCTTCTGAGCCTGGGCCAGGTCCTGGTTGGGTACCACTGGCTCTGTCACCCAAGGAAATGCTTCTTGTCTCACACTGCAGTAATTGCAGCAACTCTTTTACCACATAGAGTAACCAAGACTGTATGTGGCCAAATGTTTGTTTTCTAGACAAAAACCAGAACCTCAAGCCTGCTGCTGTGAAAAAAGGGCAAGGGTATATATTTTGCAGCATAGAAGGCTTGTTGGGGTGGGCTCTTGGTCCAGTTCTGCTCTCAGATGCAAGTGTTCAGTGCTGGGCTGAGGCTCATCTGTGCCAAGGGGACTGAAGTTCATGCTCTTAATTTATCCAGGAGAGGTCAGTTCAGAAGTAGCATCTGGTTTTCAGCTGAACTTTACTTGGGTTTTCAAGCTGACAAAGGCACAGGGAAGCTCACCACAATCTGCCTGGGCCATGTGGTAAATAAAGGTCTTGTTTTCATGATCACAGGCACTTATAGTAATCACTGCTAGAGCTGTATTAACTTTGTTGAGATAAACAGACGTCCGTCACTTTCATAAGTCAATAATTACCATTTTGTTTGGAAATGCAGAGAGAAGAATCCAGCTGAACTTCAATGTTGTTGGAGTATTGCATTTATAATTACTCAGTTTGATCTCCTTAAAGCACAATATGTTTCATGTGGTATGTGAAATATTGCCTGGACTGTGAAACCCAATGACCCAAGGGGTAAACTTCTCCTTACCTGCTGTACCTAGGGCAGGTTTATCTCAGAAACACCATCTGAATGCAGAGCTGACTCTTGCATGGGAGATTTGGGAGCTGTTTTGTTGGGTTTTTTTAATTGATAAAAGCTTATTGTTAGCACCGGGGTATCCTGTGTGAAGAGGCACGCTTTTTGTGGTTTTCCTTTTGGAAATGTTCCCATGTTGACTGAAAGCACAGACGTGCTGCTGTGTATTTGGGCTTTTTGAGCTCATGGAGCAGGAGGCTGTGCCATGGTGCTGCAACTCTGGGAAAAAGATCTGAAGACCCGAGATATGCAAATAGAATCCCAGAATGGTTTGGGTTGGAAGGGACCATAACAATCACCCAGTTTCATCTGCCCCTACCATGGGCAGGGACACCTTCTGCTGGACCAGTTTGCTCCAAGTCCCATCCAACCTGACCTTGAACACTTGCAGGGATGGGGCAGCCACAGCTTCTCTGGGCAACCTGTGCCAGGGCCTCAGTGGCCTCACAGTAAAAAATTTCTTTCTCCTATCCCACCTAATCCTGCCCTCTCTGTTTGAAGCCATTTCCTCTTGTTCTGTCACTCCCCCTGTCCAAACTTCTTCTCCAGCTCTCTTGGAGTCCCTTTAGGCACTGGAAGGGGCTCTAGAGTCTCCCCACAGCCTTCTCTTCTCTAGGCTGAACAGCCCCAGGTCTCTCAACCTTTCCCATAGCAGAGCTGCTCCAGCCCTCTGAGCATCTTCATGACCTGCTCTGGTCTCTCTCCAACAGGTCCATGTCCTTTTTATATTGGTAGCCCCAGCTCTGGATGCAGTGTTCCACACTTTGACTTAGTGTGACATGGCAAGCAGAGGTGTCTGGACTCTGTCAGATCATACAGAGAAAAGGAGTTTTGCCAAGGCAAGTTTTGTATCTGCCCCCCAGCTGGACTGGAACTCTCAGCTGACCAAAGGGTGCCACTGGGGATGGGGAAACACATCACGAGTCATGTCCAGAAATGGAGTGAGCAGTAGCAGGGGGAATCTACCCAAGCAATGGTGTATTATGGCATTCTGCAGCACGTGGCAGTTTGGGGTCTGGGTGCAGGGATGTGCCTGTCTCTGTGTGGGTTGTGGATGCTGCTGCATGGCCAAGCCAGAGCTGAGCTGTGCTGTGCATCTCCCCCAGCTCACGGAGTTCAGATCAGCCGCACATGGGTGTTTAGGTTGCTCTGCAGTTGGTTTATTGCTTTCACATGCTGCTTTCATTATACCTTATGGCCTTATTCCTTTTTTTTTAGGGGAGGGAAAAAATAGAGGAACAAATCCAAAACTAAAATTAGTCATTTGAGAGTCCAAGTTTGGTTTTCATTTGTTTGCAGATAAGGATGAATTTGATTTAAGGGAAGTTTGCTGAGGGGAGGGGACTGCAAAGATGAGTAGTGGGGCTGAGGCATTGCTGCCTCTTCTCTCTCAGTGTCAGCATAGTCCTTCTGCAGTCACACACTAATGCAACACCAAGGTCTTGATGTTTTATTAGCATCTTTCTCCACTGGCTCTTCTTTGAGAGATGAGTTATGGCCAAGCACCCTCAGCAGCACTCACAAGTACCTTGATGCTGGTGTTGCTGATCTTCTCCTGGGCTCCTGCTGCTCCATCATTGCTTCATGCTGGAGTGACTGGTGGGACAGGCTCCAAAAAAAATTAGAACAAGTCAGATGTGACCCAGCTGTCATCCCCCATTGCCTTCCTGGTGCTGGTGTGTTTTGGTGGGTATTTCTGCTCCTTAGTCCATGGCACGTCTGTCATCGCTGTGCTGCTGGCACTCAGAAACCACACGCTCTGCAGGCTCCTGGGACTGGCGTGGGAATGCTGCTGGTCTTGGGTGAGACAGTGGTGGTTTGGTGTATGCCAGAATAGTTGCTGTGTGTTCCAGCTTGAACTGCAGCCCTGTCTTTGATGGGGTTCCCACTCCCAGGCACCCTTGCCTGCCGCTATGCCACAAACCCTCATCCTCACTCAAAACCAATGTTGTTGTTTTTGGTTTTTTTTAACCTTCTCACGAAGTTTTTTCTGCAATTATAAAACTGGGCATGTTGGCCAGACTGATTGACATCTCCCCAGAAGCGGGCTCAGGGCCAGGCACTCATTACTGAGTACTTCAGTCCCTATTGAACAGTAAAAAATTTCCAACATGTTCTGGCCCCCTACCAATCACCTGGAGGTAAAATGCATGGTGCCTATTGCTGTTCTTTAATTCTGTGCTTCCTCCACCATTCCTCTCACAATCTCTGAGTGAGGATGGGCTCCATCCAGAATCCCAGTGCTGTTCCCTTTGCACAGAGGAGGCCCAGGGCACCCTGCCCATGTTTCCTGCTGTGGAGATACCTGGGGAATCTGCTTGAGAGATTGTTGGGGCTTGGTCCTGCCATGGCCTAAGCAAACCTGCTGGTGGTGCATAATGATAAATCTCCTTGATCACCCTAATCTTGCCTCAATTCTGGTTTCTCCTGTGCAGGATCATGCCTCCCACAAAGCCCTTTGGATGTCTTTAAAAGTAGTAAGAAACTGCTTTACTGTTTCTCCCCATGGGAGCTTACATAGTGATCTCATATATCTTCCTGATGGAAGAAGTTTCTCCTGACTGCCAACCTGAACTTTTATCTTTTCCATTTTCCTAGGGCTCAGGTAGCAGCATGCACTGGAACATGGCTGTCCTCCTTATGCCTCTTCTTGGTCAATTTATTACCAGTTCTTTTAAGGTTTCATTTAGCTACCTCTTTATCTTTTTTTCTTTTCTGTATGAAAATACTGTGGTTGCAGAAGAACTGAAGAGTCACCTGTTGCCGCACTGGTTTCTGGTGGTAAAATGATGAGAGAGCTTTCATTATTTGCAGCCTTGTTACAATGCAACCTTTGTCTAACATATACAAGTCTTTATTCACATTTTCCTTGTGGAGTTACTGCTTCTCTGATTTCCTGCTTTGTTTGAAGAAGTTGCTGGGAGTGATGGTGCTGGTCCTACCTGGCAATAACCATAGCACAGGGCTGTGGTGTGTTTACTTGCATCCTGTCTGTGATAAAAACTCATCCAGCCGTGCTTTTATGGTGTATCAATTCAAGCATCAACTAAGTTCATAGTTTCTTTTAAACCTTGATAAATCTCCTTGTATGAAATCTAATTTGAGATTTATAAGGAGAGATTTTAAACAGGAAAAACATCTGAGTGTAAGCTGAACAAAAATCCTATTAATGATGTGTTATTGAATTTGACGTCAGTCAAGTGGTTGTAAAACACATTATAATAGAAGTGCACTGAGAACAAAAATTGCTTGCTACTTTTTGGCTCTGGTGATTTAGTTCTTCATTGTGAACATAACTTTATAATATTGGGTTTATACATATTTTTATAGATTTTTTTCTGAGTGTTGTAGAGCATCTTATAGGATCCTTACTGATCACTTTTAACCCTTTCACTAATGTTTCTAATAGAAATTTCAGAAGACCAGACTTTTGTGTTTGTTGTCTGTTGTTTCTGATGATGTTTTGTTGAGACATAGAACATATGTCCAAGAACTGCATGAGTGCCCTTTGGGTGGAAACAGGCTCCACTGTGAGTTTACAAAAATTGATCGTGCCTGGGCAGAGAGAGGAGGAAGAAAATGCACTACATATCCTCCTTCCTCCCACCCCCTTTTCCTCTCTGGCATCAAATAAAACGATGTCTCATATGGTAGAGTACACTGTTCCTGATGAGTTTACTGTCTCCATACCACCCAGGATGGGTCTGGTTCTTATTGTGTGTACTTGCACACATAGTGTGGAAAAACAGACTCCTTTGCTGAAAAACAAAGATTTCAAAGCATAGTTAATTGGCAATTATTCACCTATTACTTTAGGATGGAGCCTGCAGGTTGGATGTAATTTTGATCAAGCTGGGTTCGTGCAGCTTGGGATGGAAAAAGAGACAGTGAACTTCTTCCTCCCAAGTCCAGTGTGAACAAAGCTTGACAAATTGTTGTCTCTTTGTCACCTATCTATAAAGTGCAGAAATGCTTTGGCAGCCCTAGGGTAATTACTGAAATGTGTGGTGTTAGTTCATGGCTGTGGTCTCACTCTGGTACAAAAGCATGGGAGGTACATTTGCATGAAGTGTCTTCATAGAGAAAAGATGCTTCATCCTCAGCCCCACTGGTTCTACATAAGTGGCAAAGCCAAGGCAGAGAAGTCAGGCATTTTACCTCTAGCAAGTTGGAAACTGCTGTTTGTTAGTGTTTCCCCCAGGCTCAGAAGCCCAACAATAACAGCTCTAGATTGGCTTGGGTTCAGCCTGAAAGCACTGGCCAAGCTGTGACAGTGAATTGCCTCCTCAAAGGCAAGGAAGATAGATGTGTGTGGAAAGCGTTCCAGCTGTGGGATTGTTTGGCATAGTTCACCAGAAATCACCTAAAGTAAATTCTCTGTTTGAAAAAGAGTAATTTTTTTTTCTCTCACACACTTCTGGATGACAGTTTTCTGACTCAGGAGATGCAAAACAGGTCTGTGATGGACTGGACAGCTTAGTAGGGCTTTTATCTACCTTTGAATCCAAGATGTTGTAACACTGAAGAGTCAAAATGTGCTGTAAATAACTGGGTTGAGGGAACGAGCAGGATCTGAGTATTTTTCCATCTAAAGAAACTTTGAATTTTGCTTAGAGCAGCTGATATAAGGATACAGTCATGTCTGTACAAAATAGTACAGCAATGTAATATTCACTTTCAGGGAGTTTGTTGTCCAGAAACTCTATTTCAGAAAATGCTAAAATTGTTTGAAGGTAGAAGTAACCCATCTGTATCTGACATTCACTGTTGTACTTGTGAGAACATGAACCACAGCAGGTTTGTGGGATTTATAGGGATCTTTTACAATGGGCTTTAGCAAGGGGTTTATTACTGGTTCTAGATTTGTTTTTGGCACCAAGAATCAAGTCTCTCCCCATGAGACTTGCAACATTCAGATAAAACATTAAGAACACATTAAGTGGTTTTCCCAGCTAAATTAAAGATTGTTGTAGCACACTTTCAAAAGACAGGAAAGCACCTCTCCATCCTGTTTTCACATTGGGAGGCTCTCCCAGCACGCTGTGAGCTCCCAGGCTGGACAGGAGCCCTTGCAAAGCCTGGAACAACAGCTCAGGCTGCCCAGGAGAGCCGGCACTGGCAGCGCTCGCGTGCGAGGGGAAGCACAGCTATGCAGAACAAAACAGCTGAACAGCCCACACAGACCTTGTAGACGCCAATATACTTCACCAGCCAATGTTTTCATGAGGATTAGGGCAGGTTGTTTGATAAAGCACATACAAGAGCCATTGTGTGTTATTGCCTGGCACAGCTGGGCTGGTGCACAGAAACACTGATGTGCTAATGTGCAATGAAAGGCAGCTGCAGTGACTCTTCAGATGCCCGAGGATCTGATGACAAATGTGCTCACTCAGACTCCTCCACTAAAGTCACTCGTGGGTTGTGGTATTCCCTCAGTGGGCAGTGCAGTTGGAAGGGGCCACAGCTGGCAGATGGACTGGCCACAGCTGATAGGAAACCCTACCAGGGCTCCAGCGTGGAGTGAAGAAGAAATGAGAGACATGGGCAGAATCTATAAAATAAACAGGGATTATGCTGAAGATATTTTTCTTTCATTTTGATTTGTGGCAGCTGCACAGCTAAATCTACATAAATTAATTTTGCCTAATACAAACAGAGTAGTTTATCCCATGAAAAAAGGTGGTGCTGGGGGAGGGATGGGGTGGGGTAGCACGGGGACTCCAGGCTGGGAATGTTTCTTGCTTTTTGTGAGCTTGAGGGTGTTTGTTCCAGCATTGGGGATGGTGGTGTAAAAAATTTGTTGTTCAAAGCATGGAAGCCACGTCCCAAATCTATAAGTGCTGTCTTGGAAAGGATGAAAGAGGAAAGGACTTGATGTGAGCAGCATTCTTCCTGCTGCAGCTGCTGGTGTTGGGTGCACCCAAGGGTGTTAGTGGCTTTTTGTATTAATCTGATCAGCTCTTTCATGTGGGCTTTAACACCAATTCCTGGCTAGATACAAGGATATGTAGGCATGTGCCAAAAGGAAAAACTAAAATTATTTCCCCCAACTGCAAATTAAACCAAAAAAGTTTTGGTTTGGGTTTTGATCACAGCAGAATCAGAGCTTCAGCTGTACATCTCTGGTACATCTCATGTGCTGAGCTCCTTCCTCCTGGGCTGAGCAGAGTAAATCCAGACTGACATCTACAAGCAGGTCTCCCAGAGCTGTCCTTTCCCAGCCAGGTGTTTTCAGTGTAGCGGAAATGAGGAGCTGCAGTGTTGGGAAGCAGCTGTAGGAATTAGCTCTCTAAAGCAGTAAATCCATAGCCCTGCTACTTATGAGTACTGCAGGGAGGATTTTCACTGTTTTGAGCCACTGGCTTTGCTAGTAAGGGAAATAAAGCTCAGCAGCTCTCCTTGGCTGTGGTTTGAACTCTGAAATGAAAAAAACAGCTTATTTGAATTTTTTTGTACTGCTCTTAACATAGCCTTTCCAAGAACAAAAATCTGCCTCCTTTGAAAATGACACTGGGCTATTGCATGTACTGCACAAACATGGTAATAAATTCCATATCTAGGTCTCAGCACAAACCCATGGGCTGTTTTCTTCTTTCCCGTGTTTCAAATATCTGTGTGCTCCACCATGGCGTGTCTAGTCCCACTTAAAAGCTTTAATGGTGTCTCTGGGAGAAATGTGGAATGAGTTTTGCTTTGTAATGAGGTTTAAACTCAAACATACAAATTATTAAGTGTTAAATTTTGAAGAGGAAGATAATACTACATGAAGAATGACCAAAGCCTGTGCTACAGGGGAAAAGGGAAGGTGTTACTGGTTAAAAGGAAAAGGGTGAAACTTTGATCTTTCCAAACAGTTCCTGATGGTGCAAATCATCAGGGCTACCGAGTTACACACACACATTCCCTAACCCCGAGTTCTGGGGGGTGTGATGGCCGATGTGTGCAGGCAGCTGAGCGGCACAGCCTGTGAAATGAGACCCGAGCTCTGAGAGGTCTGGAGACTCGAAATATCAGATGGGTGAAACTGGACCCCTGGCAGTGTCACACTGAGGCTGCAGGGGGCTGGACAGCACTGCCTGTGCAGCCTCTTGGCTCACTACTAAACACCAAAGCAGTCTCTGAAGGGAAAATACTCAAGGGATGCTCATATTGATTTTTAAAGTATTAGTCACTCTGAGAAAGGGAGCAGCTTCCACATTGAGGTAAATGCTATGCAGACGGGAAGTTCTGTGTTGACAGCAGATAATATTATCTCTTCAGATTACTTTCTAGCTGACTCTTTCAATCACTGCAGTGCTCTTTTAAACAGAGCAGTTAAAAACTCCAAATTATTGTTCCTTTATAGGATTCTTCACTCTAATGGGCCACCTCCTTGGGCTTGGAAAGTTTCTCTTCTTTAAACTCAGCAGTAGGAGGCAATAAGGATTTTTGAGAAAAACGGGCTGTGTTGGAGCCCCTGATAATAAGGATTTTCTGCCAGTAATTTGCTACTTCTGAACTCCTTTGGCTTGGGACAGAATTTCATTTTTGGTCTGGCTGGGAAACCAGACAGGTCATTCCCACACATTAGTGCACTCTGCTACAGTTTACAGGCATGATATCTGTCACTGACATAACCAATGGGGGAATTTTCTATAATTCTTATTGACAGCAAATAGAAAACCTCCCATTCCTTTGTAAGTGGATTTGGGGAGCACATGGCAGGGTCCCATGGCTGGGACATGGAGCTGGGGGTTTGAAGAGCTGGGTTCACATCTCACTGTGTGACCAGGCACAGAGTGTAGGTTGTAATATATCTGTGAAACCATTGCTGTCTGAGGTGAAAAAAACCAAACTAATCACATAAATGCTCCACTGTGAGAGCTGCACTTCCACAAGGGCATGTGAAGATCCTCATTAGTGTTACAAGTGGTAATGAGTGCTTAAATTCGTTGCTCACCTGGAGTCACAATTACCTACTAATGTTGCAAGTGACCTTTCCCTGCTTTTGAGCATCCTCTGCCATAAAGCCTAAACCAGAATATGCTAAAGCAGGCATTCACAATCTGTTTTTAATCCTAACCCAGGGCACAAGAACCTCTGCTAGAAATGGGTCTTCAAGTAATGGCAGCAGTTTGGCAAAAGAGGGAGAGCGTGTTAAATCTCACATTACACAACCTACCATTCTACTTACTGAATCATCTACTGCTTTAGTCACTTCTTGGAAGGGAAGCTGCTATTTTTCTTCACTGAGTGCTTAGCAGAGGTTCAAATACTACCAATATTATGGAAACATTTTTTTCCCGTGTGACTCCTGGTATTTCACAAGCAGCACCAGTTTGCTCATGAGGCTGCTCTTATTAGGGCTGTTACCTTGGACAATAATGAATGTTCTGAGTTCCTTGGGTTGCAACTGGATGTTAGTGTAGTTACAGGAGTAAATTCCTCATTTATTTTTGTGTAGAAACAATTGAATCTGTTAAACTTCACTAGTCCCAAAGTACATGGTTAGTACCTAGGTTAAGTACAATGCTTTGTGAAGAAAATTTGGTTTTATGATGTAATTTGAAACTTGCAAGAGACCAAAAGACTCTTCAAAACTGATAGTTGAAAACACAGCGGAAATCATAACTCTACAGTGATTTATTTCCATTAGGGCACTTAGATATTTCATGTCTAACTTGTGCATTCTATTTTTATTTTACAGACAACAAGGTATCAATCACAATTGATATGTAAGTCTGGAACAGTGGGAAAAGGCTTATGGATGAGTGCTTCCTTTCCCCTTTGGAAGCCTTAGAGGCTGGAATTTTGCAGTAAAAGTGCAGAAAATAGTGTCTTGTAAGACAGTGCTGGGAGTTGGAAAGTCTTTCTAGGGATGAAAGGTCAAAAGCTGGTGTTCAAAGGCAGGGCATCAGGGTAAGTGTCATACAGACATTCTTAAGAAGCCTCCACAACTTCAAAGCCCAGACAACTGGGTGTTTGTGCCAGAGGGTCACTTCCTCTATGAATTGCTAAGATGCTCTAAGAAACCCTTTGGAGAAATCCATGGTACAGTGCCAGAAGTTTAATACTCATAGGGTCATCTTTGTTGTTTGGTTTGGTTTTTTTGCTCCTTATAAAAATATTTTGGGAAGAGAAATACTGCTTTTCAGGATCTTATTTTTACTTGAGGTTTTGCAACCCCTGGTAATACCTTGCAAGTCTTTATTCTTTCATGCAGAGACAGAGTTAGATTTATTTATTTTATAATCACATCTCATTGGAATGTTTTATTCCTGATTTGTAATTAAATCTTGCACTTTTTCTTAGCTCAATGCTCACCCTGGTGTCTGTGCATAGGTGTGTGTAATTGGCAACAGCAGTGGGAGGAGGGAAGGAAGGGCAGAGAGTGAGTAATTTTCTCTATTGGCCTCTGCCATGGTCCTGGAGGGCAGCTGGGGAAAGGGGTCTGGGAGGAACCTTGCCTTGGATGTACCAATATCACAGATATTTGTGTCAAAGACCAGGTTTTTCACCAACTTTGCCTTGTGCTTTCTGTGTCAGGGACAGTCCAGCCAGTGTCACTACAGAAGATATTCCCTGTTCTATTATCGTTTCAGCAGCAGCAGCTATTTGAACTCCCAGTCTAGCAGTGAAGAGAACAGAACCAGTTCTTATTTCTCAATAAGTGGGAGTTGGGAGCAATAAAACCAGGCCTGTTGTTTAAGGGCTTGGCTTAGCCCAAGTGGCATTTATGACTGCAGACAACACGATCGCTTGTTGAGGGTGCTTATTTTAGACTAACATTTTTGTGGGGATAAATTGTCTTTGTGCCTTCTGCCCCCACTTAGATGCTTGCTGATAATGTGATTTCAATAGCTGGGATGCCACAGCACTGCTTGTGAGCACGAGCAAGTGTGTGAGCTTATTTTGCACTGCTTTGGGCAGCTCTGTAGAAAGCACCTGCACCAGCTGTTCCCATGGTACCTGTAATTCTGGAGTGTGAAAAAACAACTTGAAAATGACCTGTCACTGAGGAGAATGCCCAATGCTTCCCATCCCATTCTAACCTTGAAAGTTTGCTGCATTTGCCAGCTACTGGGCTTGTTTTATGAGCAGTTCGTAGATCTGATGGAATTCTTTTGAGAAATCTCACATTCATCTGCACTTGTGCAGCTTTCCAAGAACTGTTGTGTTGGCAGATTCTCTGAGAGTTGCTCAGATTTAAGCTAGACCGAGCTTGCAGGAGGATGTTTTTTCCTACCAGAGCTGTGCAAGCAGATTTGAAATTAGTTTAAATTTTTTTTAAAGTTAAAGAAATCCACCTGTCCCTGGAAAAGGGAGAAATACAAACCCCTTTGCCAGTAGCCTCCTTATTTGGTGTTTTGCACTTCCCTGTGGTCCAGTTTGGACCAGCAAATGCTTTCTTTACAGGGCAAACATTTCCTGATGTGATTTTGGTTAAGTGTCTTGCAGCTCACCAGGGTGCAGCCACTGAAGCACATCAAAGAGCTGCAAGGAGTTTCTGTGAGGGAAGAGTGGCTGTGGTCTCCTTTCCCCACTGCAGTGGCTCAGTGTGCCCTGTGTCAGAGCCCATCAGCAGAGGTCCCATGAGATCACTCTCCAGCCTTTTCCTTCAAAGGGTGGTGGGATGGCTGTAACCCTGATTACTGAAATGTTTGCTCTGTGTCCTTCAGCTGAGTCTATCCAGATACTCTTTTATCACTGCTCACATCTGTGCAAGAGCAGAAAACCAGTTCCCTGCATGGCCTGAAACTGGTGGGCTGCCATGCAGCCTGGGAGAGGATTTGCCCTACATGCTTTCTTTAAACTGGAACTTAGTTGAATTATGTGGTTTTCTGAACCTCTTTCTAAATTTAAGAGCAGCTCTAGAATGCACAATGTTTCAGTAGCTTCATGAGAGAGAAATCAAATTTTTGGTAAATAAGTCAAAGCCTTTTGTGTGTGGTGTGGATTCTGTTCTATCTTAAATGGGCCATTTTAAGTCTGTTGGTGTGACAGAAATAATTTCAAGATTGATGGTAAATCTTGCCCCTGCAGGGAGTATCAGAAGCAGTTAGCATTTTACATACAGTGTAAACAAAAGGATGATCATTAGCCATAATTAGATTTTTATGGGTTTGTAAGATGACTCATGCCCCCTGGAACTTTTGCACAGAGAGCTAAAGACATGCCAAGGTTTAGAAAAGCATGATTGCTCTTTGTAAAAACACCAAGCCTGGATGTACAGCTGTTGTGTGTCCCTAATAATAATAAGACAACTATGTTGTAACCTTTACTCATCTCTTCTTCCAGCAAACTTTCCATGGGATTGAGTAAGAGCTGCAGGATATAGTTTCTGGACCCTGGCTGTTAAAGTTAGATTGGAAAGCCAGTGGCAAAAATAGCCAAACTCTGATATTTCCTCAATTTTGGGGGTTGCCAAAGATAGCAGGCTTCTGAGAGGCCATGAAATCTCAGTCCAAGCTTTGAAGTGATGAAAAATATCAACATGTAACATTAAGTCTTGGCCTTTTGGAAGATCTAAACCGCGTGGTATGTCTTGGTTGAGAGGAAAGACATTCTGTAGGACAATCTCACAGAGAGATGTGGAGAAGTTCCTCTGAAGTTCCCTCTGAAATTCAACAGGTGACTGATTCCTGAGCGTGCCTTCTGTGTCATCTATCTGCAAGGCTTTTACAGCTTCTCACATCTGTCTGTTGACACAGACCACACTGGATTAGATAATTCTTCTGATCCACACGTCTGTTGACATGAGTTTCTACCTTAAACACCATTCACAAAAGATACCTTTTTGAAATGCATCTTGCCCTTGAGGTGGTCCCTGAGACCACTGGCTGTCAGTGAGGCATTCTGGCTCCTTTGGGATCAGAAGTTCAGTCTGGCACCTGAAGTTTCCCAGGCTGATTGTTCTATGCAGGATTCAGGGACTGTAGCAGTGTACAGCCTTCTGTGCAGCCTTCTGCCATCACTCTCCCTCTGTCATCACAGCCTGCCTGGGTGAGGCACATGCTTAACCCTGGACTGTGACTGCTGTGTGAGGCTGGTGGCTTTGGGCACTATTTTCCCTTGTATTGTATATACCTTACTCAGCTTCTCATGTCTCTATCCAATACATTAAATTGTATATGTAAGAGACAGGGAAAGTCTCTTAACAGTTGACAAAATTATTCCATATTTTTTCTGAAGAAACACAGAAAAAATATCAATATTGAACCACCATCCTTCAAAATTACTGCTCCCTCTGGTGTTTTTTTTTTAGCATATGGAGACTGTCTCCTGCACAGTTATGGAATATTGAGATGGTTTAAATGAAGGCATGCATATATATCCTCAAAGGACTGGGCACATGGATGTGTGTAAATAGGGAAATAAGCAGACTAGTATCACAGTGCTGATTCCCTTATTACAAAGGGCAGAGGCTGCAAAGCACAGAGCTCTGACAAAATGCACAAACTGGTCTAAGATGCTGAAGTACTGAGTCTGTTCACGCTGAAATCATACAGATGCTTTGGGATTGGTGCTGCTCACTCAGAATAAGGGGTCTAATTTACCCTTCTTTAAAAACATATTAATAGCACAGCAGAATAAGGCATATTTTATTTAACCCTGTTGGCTATGGTGCCTGTTTAAACTTGGCAAAGCACCTCCTAAGAGAGCACGGTAAGAAAACGGTGCTGTGTCATTTGGGGGAAAAAATGGAAAAGAAAATTGACTAGCATTTGTACACTTCTAAAATCTGACATTCTGGAAACCCTGAATCAGAAACAGGAGCTTTGAGGTGCACAGGGTCTGAATTTTTGGTCGTTTCTTGTCTCTCCTCACACTCTTGCCAGGGGTGGAAGGTTGGGAGCCAGATGCCTGAGAGGGGCTTGTGGCTGTTTGCAAGTTTGCCACTGACTTCAGGAGTGGCTGCTGTGCTACCTCGGCGGAGACTTTTTTTATTATTTTCTTAACATCTGTTGTGCATTTGTCTATGGCAAGAATTACAATCCCTGAAGGAATTGTTGGCTGATGTATAGATGATGCCAGATGAGGAAAAGCACCGTTTGGCACATTCCAAATTAAGCAGCTCTCTGTGTATGACATTGTCATTTGGAGATGATTTACACGGCCGTGTTTGCCATCAGGATGTCATCTGCCCTCTCTGCACTGTTGAGCTTTAAGGCTTGGATGCAGCCTGACTACTTAAACACACTGTTGTGATTGGAAACACACTGAGGGAAACACATGCATGCGCTTGCCTTTTGTTGCAAACTGTTTTATTTCAATGGAAAGCAGAAAGAGTGGAGTCATTCCCCCTCCCCCCCCCCGCTGTTGATGTCAGGATTTCAAGCCTGACTGCCTGGATGACGAGAGCCGTGGTATTTCCATAGGACAGAGCCATTGTCAGTTTCAATGTGTTCCCGCTAATGTGGAGGGAGAAGACTTCGGACTCCTTCTCATCTTGTCCAGATGTTTCCATGCATTAGCATGGGTATCATGCATGTTCTTCCAGCTGCATTTTGTCCTTAGGAGATTTTGTTTTCCATCCTTTCATCTTCATTTTGCATGATGTAAAAATAAGTATGGACAGGTTGTGATGATTAGTCCAGGTCCTGTGCTGGTGTAAATCAGCAGAGCTCTGACTTCTAAGAGATGGCCACGTCCATCTTCTCACTGTTTTTTGGCCATGTGTGTTGTAGAGAGGGGCATGGTGGTGGCTGGACCAGCAGCTCCTCTTCCCTCTAGCCCTCAGCTGAGCAGCTCATGAAGATGTTACTCAGGTTTGGCTAAAATAGACTTTATCTGTTTCAGAAGCAACAAAATCCCTGATGCTTATTTAATGTTGTGGAAACAGCAAAAGAATATCCAAAAGTTCTGCTCCTCTGTCCATGGCTTGGGGCAGAATTGAAGTCTGTGTAGTGATACAGCTGCCCTCTGTAGGAGTTGGCTTTACTACTGATCTCCATCTGAGCACAGTTTCTTTACTTTGAGCTGTGTATTTAGTGCCTTTAAAATTGTGTATGTCCAGAAGACAAATACTTCATTCTGTACTTAATTCTAATGGTCTTTCCAACACCATGAATCTACCTAATCAATAACCTTCACCTACGAATTCTGTCTTTCCTCACCAAAATCTTCCAACTCAAGATAAATCCAGTTCTGCATTTTTTTTCAGTCAAGTCCCATTTCCCTAGTGTATATCTGCCCTTGCTGGCTTAATAAAATGTTTGCTATGTGAAGCCTATGGCTCTGAGAGGGTAATGGTGACTTTTCCCTTCTGCACGACAAGAAAATACAGGCAATGTACCTCGAACTTAAAGCCAGAGTTTTCTTCGACTCTTAGGTAGTGTACTGATTTTAAGCTGAAATTAGAACAACTTAGAATTCTGTTGAAAACTTTCTGTGTTTAGTCTGTGGAAACTAAAATCACTATTTTGGAATGGATTAAGCAAAAATTACATTCTATTCTGCTCTTGGCACTGTATCAACATTTATGTAGCAATGTAAAAGTTTTAAACTGTGAAAGAAATAATCGACTGCTCTAATCAGCATTTTCAGGGGAAGGCTTATTAAAGCACTGATACATTATCTTAAACTTTTGAGTACTGTTCCTTCCATTTACAAGAACTTGAACTTTGCATAGCTGCTTCGATAAACTTTTCAACAGGGTTCAAAACACTAACAAACGGTCCCATTACACCATACGTTAAAAATCTATTCATCTTATACTAATGAGTTAGCGGACATGCATAAAATAAAAATATCTATTCCTTTTACTTTGTTTAAATCGCTACTGTCATGTACTTCAGCTCCAAATGATAACACGTGCTTAAAAAAACAAATACATTACTGTTTCATGTTATTTTAAAATGTCTCTGACTTTTTTCAAGTGATTTATATTGCGTTTGTGATTCAAGCATGAAAGTATGCTAAGAGGCCTGGGGAGAGAAAAGTTGTTTTAGAATCAGAGTATTTTGCACACTCTTACCCCAAACCAGTGAAATAATAAAATACCATAAATTGAAACAGATTGCTGGTTGTATCTTTAACAAGTCTATTTAAAAGACAAAATTTTATAAAATGACAGATCAATTTAGTGATGAGACCTAGAACAGGGGATGCCTGAGTAATCCTTCTGAATTGCACCTCATTTGCTTCCCCTTTGAGATGTGCAGTTGTAATCTCTTAGAAAAATCAGCAGTGTGTTGTTGTAAGCACGTCTTTCCAATGGAGGCAAATCCTCTGTTTGACAAGCATCTCAGGCATCTCTGACATTAAACTGGAGTGCAGAAAGAGCATTGACCTTTAAGAAACTCTTCATGGGCTCATGCACTGAATTGAAAGGCCTTTAGGTACAAAAACCCTTTTGGCTTGATTTGTACGGGAGAGACCAAGAAGCTCCTGTGGAGAGATCTCTGTGTAGTGGGAAATACACTTTGGGTGGTGTCTGTCCCACAGAGCTCCTGCTCCACCCAGGCTGTGTGGATTTGCTGTCAGCACCCTCCTGCTGCAGTAGCTGTGTGCTGATGTATTCTGGTTGCCTTCAGGGGTCTGATGGGAGCAGCCTTGGAGCCCACTCGAATAGCTGATGTCAGCTAACACTTAAATAAGATATCCAGCAAAAGCCATGGCTGAGCAGCCAGCCAGTTTCTGTGCTGAAACAGGAACACATGTGAAGGGTAACCACCATGGAGTAAGGGCTCTGATACAGCTCACAGCTGGTGACTGTGCATTGTCATGTTTGTCCCAAGAGATTTCCTGCAAGATCCCTTGGTGATTTAGCTCCCTGTGTCATTCAGAGATGCTCTAGGAAGGTGGAAACTGCACAAGGGTGATTGAACTCCTGAGAACAGCTCCCAGCAAGCAATCACTTTTGTTTAATCCTTGCTTTAAATCAGCGAAGCTCTTTTTAAAATCCACTTTGTTTTTTGTCAGGACTCAGCTGTCCAAAAACTACTCCAGATCTTCTGTTCCTTGCAAAACTCCTAATTTTTAACATCATCTTATTCCTGGTCGGTTTAATATTCTCATGCCGACACTGCTCTATAGTTTAAACAACTTTTTGGAAGCAAAACTGGGCGTACCTCCCTTATGCTGTGTTTGTAGATGGCAATCTGTCCCATCTGTCTTGGTTTGTCGAGGCTAAGCCTCTTCTGGTCCCTTGGCCAAGGTTGAGCCTCTAGTGTCCTGCTCCTCTCTGGTTCCCACTGCCTAAGGAATACAAGTATGAATACACCTTTCAGCTGAAAGCCATCTTCAGAAGGCAACACCAGGCCAAACTTAAACTCTGGACCTTAACTGGCTTAGTTTTATTGTTTCCTGATAACAATTTAAAAAGGCACATGTGAGAAATGTGAGAAGCAGTGGTGGATCCTGGAAATGAAGCTGGTCTGTATGTGCTGTGTCCAGGCACAGTGAAGATGCCGTGGTGTTTCCATGCCCCTCGGACAGAGATTGTGCTGATGTTAATTTGTAGAGAACAAAAGCAAAGTCAAATGTGAGTTTATTTCTACAGCTCTTTGTGTTTTCAGTGTTAACTCACATTTGAATAACTCAGTAATTCTGAATTATTTTATTTTAATACCTTAATTATTTTATTTTAATACCTTCACAGTTACCAAATCATATTGATGTGTTTTTTTTAAAGGAATTTTTTTTTAATTTGGTTGGTTTCTTGAGGAGGATGTGCAAAAATAATTTGAAGCAACCTGCAAACATATCCTTCCCAGAAAATACCTGCAAACATTAGATTGATGATAGTATCATGTTTTCCTGAAGACACGTGGGTTTGAAACAGGGCTAGCAAAGTCACATATGGCCCATGCAGAGGTTTTACTGAGCTGATTTCTGTCTCAGCTGTGGAAATGCTGCTTATGGATTAAGACTACTTTTTTAACTACATGGCTGAAAAACAGCCCATCTTAAGAGCACTGTCTTGAAAAACCAGCTGTGTAAATACTTCAGTACATTTTTCTCTCCTGATTTGTTATTCTTCCCCCACCCCCAGCCCCCTTTGCAATACCAGATTATTCACTTTTCCTTCAGAAAAAGATTTTTGCAGTTTGAAGTTTCCTGGCATCAAACTCCACAGGGGACCTTCACTCTCCTTTGCAGCAGAGTTGAGCCCTTGCTGTCATATTGGTCAGAATTAAAACTAAATTATGATCCCTGGTATTTCCTTACCAGATGTCACATGCAGCAACCAGGGCATGGCAGGCAAGCCCAGCACCTGACCACCCAAACCTCGGGGGTATCATTCCCATTTTCCATAATGAACCTGGGAATTGTACTGTGGACCTTGCAGATGGAGTCGTCTGAACCTGGGTGTTTGTTTTAGTTTCTATTTTGTTATTAGCTATACTGTTATCTATTTTTCAATCTGCTGGAATAATTTGCAGGAAATCAGTGTGACTTTCTCTAAACCAAGATTAGCAGGAAGACTTTGCTTTCCTGTTTTCCAAGTGCTTTCATTCTGCAGCTTGAGGAATCCCATGGGTGTTTCTAAGCTTGTAATAAACTCTTGTCAGTAAAGATTTATTCCACTTCAGTTACCACCTTAATGGGCCCAGGAAAAGTGTCCATCTAAAAGTGTTCTCCAAAACTGGAGCTGCTGTTAAACCAGAGTGGACCAAATGATCTTGGTTGACTGCTCCAGCCATGGCCTGTGACTGAAGCTTCTGAGGAATTATTCTGGAGAGAAGTCTGGCCCCTAGCAGGTGATTTACCCATGTCCTTTGGTGGGTTTTTTTTGTTTTCTTTGGTTGGTTGGTTAGTTTTTGGGTTTGCTTTGTTTTTTGTTGGGACCAGTCTGGACTTCAATCTGTGTGTAAATTTCAGAGTTGGAGGAAGTGCTGGGAGCACTCCTTCCTCACTGGCTCTGGGACATCCTTATTACTCCTTATTACTTATTACAGATTTTTCCTTATTTGATACCTGAGACATGCCAATAAGCTTTGGGTTTGTGTCTTTTGTAGTCTTCCCTTGCAATTTTGCATTCCATTTTCTATTCAGGGATGCCATTAGAGCTGTGTTAATAATAAGCCCTGTGGACTATGTGGTTTGCTATCAATTTCTACTAAAATTTTAATTACAAAGCCTGCAGGAGCTGGACACTGATAGCCTTATAACAGTGTAGATTCATATAACTATATCCTAAATGGATAATCCCTACCCAAATAACACCTTCCTATGCAGTGCCCTAAAGAATGCATAGTCTCTCTGATGTATAGGTTAATGCACTGAAAATAAATACAGAAATTCTTGTAGAAGGGGGACTAAAGTGTTATATTCACAACTCTCTGCAAGCATCAGCCACTCACTTTACATGCCAGATCTTAAAAGCAGAATCTTTGGTTGGAAAACCCTGATGCCAGGCTAGGCAAATGCCAGCTGTGTGCATCTGGCTCAGGGGTTATTTTTGTGCAAACAGGGCAGCTACTGCTTAGAAAACACAGGGGTGCGAGGGGATAGAGTGGGTCTAATGTGAGTTGTGGGTGTTCTAATTCAACATGTGCTGGTTTTAAACCTCAGTTGATGTAGGAGCTTGGGAAAGGGGGTCTGTGGGGTAATCCTCTGATGTGCTCCCTGCAGCACTGCTCTCCACCCTAACGTGCTGCAAAGATTGTGAATGAGCAGCAGGAAACTCATTGGGTTGCTACTGAAATGCAACTTGGGACTATTTAAGTCTGTGTTGTCTTAGAATTGAAAATAAATGCTTAAACGGTGTCCAGCTGAGGTTGCAGGGGACTCTTTAAATGGACTGGAGGAAATTCCTCTGGCCAGAATCTAGCACAGCTCTTCCCAACCACACATGTGAGTTTTCTCATCTGCAGAAGATGCATCATCCCGTGTCTCACTTGCACATCCATTATTCTGCTCAACGTAGCCACTAAAAAAACTTCTAGAAAGTAAGAAAATCAAAATTCCCCAGAAGAATGGGACTGACCCCTGGCATGGCTTGCTGAAGGCTGGAGAAGAGCAGAGCTGAATGGGGGCAGGTTGTGATCACTTGGAAGGATCCTAGTGAAGGGTTTGTACTACCCCTATTGTAACTTTGGCTTCTTCCTTCCCTTTCACTACTTTTCATAACCACCCTGAAGTCAGGAGGGAAGTGAACCTCCAGGCTTGTGTCCAAAGGCAGGATTTGTGTAAGCACTGCTCTGGAGGAGACTCAGGATGTGTTTTTCCTCCTTCTGGAAAGGAGCTGAGTGGCCTAGCCCATGCAGAGCTCCTCATCCCTGCAGCTTTGCAGGATCTGAGTTTCCCTCTGGGTCTGCATGGCACTAATTGCTGTGGGTGCTACATCTGCAGCCAAACAAAAAGATATTATTTGGGATTAGGCTGATATTCTTCCATCAACAGTGATGTGGCACAGCACTTTTGCATTATTACACTTGGACCTTTTTCTTATTTATTTTAGTGATCATTAGGCATCTTAGAAGCTTTTCCTCAATAGGTGTATCCAAAGGAGATGGGAGGCAAAAGTATTCACATGTGTTCAGGTTCTATCCACAAGTAAGGAGTGGACATGTTAACTCTTGCCAGAAAAACCCCTAAACTACTGTTTTGGAAATAGATGTCAAGCCTGTATTTAAATTGACACTGTCCCCCACTGAGGGACAATCTGCCCTCTGATTTTCTTTTAAATTAGTAGAATTTAATTAGGTGGAATTTTTTTTAGAAAGGCACTGACTTTTACAATCACAAATGAAATAATAGCATGTAACCACTATCATTCCCTAAGCATAATTTGTAAAAAATACTTACATCAACTAAGTAAATGTGATCTGAATCAGAAAATTATTTGGAGAGACTGTTTTAGCTTAACTTTGACCAAATTAATGTCAGTCTGGTTAGTGGCTTGATAATAAACATGCTTCTGCTTTCTGAAGCCACTACTGTATAATCTGATTACAGCTGATGTGGCTGGCAGGGAGCCAGCCCCAGCTTGCAGCAGCCTCCTTCCCCACTGGAATGTTCCAATAAAAAGCACAGAAAGCCACTGGCCAAGGCAGCAGTGCAGGATTCCATCCCAAGCAGTGGCTTTGCTCCTTGCCCTCACTCCTGTAAGGTGATGTCTCTGCTTTAAAGGCTTTTTCTGTCTGCAGGGGCAGGTCACAGGGGGTGGCAGTGACATGGGACTGCTCTGAAGGCTGCCTGAAGCCAGGTGCTCAGGTCAGAGGGTCCTGTCCCAGGTCTGCATCTCCTGCCCCTCTGGGAAGGGCTGTTCCATCCATCTGCTGCAGAGGCTGCTGTGGGAATAAAAGATGGTCATTGCAGTGGAGAATCCTGCAGCATCAGTAGAATGTGAATTTTTCTTGTGATAAGCTCCTTTTGAAGCTTAAAAATAAACTTTTCCAGGGTTTTCTTAATGCTTTACTCTTTTTCTCTGCAAGATTCTGCAAAGTGAGTTGGATACCACAAGAGTGGTTTCCTGGGCAAAGCATCATCTCTTCCAGATAAGATATATTTTACTTCTTGGCAGCTAGATTGTTTTTAGTGTTTGAACATTTTCAAAGACTATAAAAAGGGAGACTTGTTATTGTTATTTCAGTGACTTTGTCCAAGATGTTTCTCCCTGGATGCTATATATATACACAGGGTCTGTGTTTTATATTTTCAAAGCTGCTGGCATGAAGGTTAATGTAGGAAATCAGAAATAATATCTTCTGAAGTGGAAGAAACTAGAAATACCTTCACCTGAAGGTAGCCAGTGATGAACAAAGGAGTTTAAAAAGGAAAAAAAAACCTACCAACCAAAAATGCCTTAAAGTTATTCCATGCCACTAATAAATTAGTAAGTTATATTGGTACTTCAGTGCCTGTGAGCTTTTCTTCCACTGATGGCTTCCCCAACTCTTCTGGAAAAGTTGATGAGAGGTGCAGGATTGACCAAGCTCACATGCAGTGAAATACTCCTGGGGCATGCCCCAAAAGTCAGGTCAAGACTTAAAAAATGGCAACTTGTGTGTGTTGGTGTTGGGGATTTTTTAGGGGGCAGGTTTTGTTTGGGGTTTGTTCAGGACTTTTTTAGTTAGAGCTGTGGATAATACAGACACAGATGCTTGGTGTTTGTCCAGGCTCAAAATTCTTTGAAACTTATTGTCAAAATTTTAAAAGTACCTATGATTGTACCTATGAGGTACCTATGGGTGACAAAAGAGCCTGTGGCTCTGCTTGCTCACTGTTCTGGCACAGTGTAAAAAATGGCACCTCTTTTAATCCAGACAGTCATTTGTATGTGTGTGCAGGGGAGTGAACTCTATCCCTCTATTTCATGTTATGTTGGCTAATAGAAAACAACTGTGCTCTCTTTGCTCACACTCATTACACTAAAATAGATGAACTTTTCATATTCCATCTGAAAGAAATTATGCATAGATGATTGACATGCAAAATGGGAGAAGATTGGGATGAAAAATAAAATAATGTTGACTTTAAGAAGAACTAATTCTAAAATTGCATTTAATTTTGTTTAATGTATTGCTAAGAAAAGCACCTGAAACAATGATTTCACATAAACTTTGAATCATAACTAGGTTTTTAATAACGGAGAAAGAACAGGAACCTGAAAGAGTTTCAGGAAAGATAAATTGACTCATAAATGGGATATAAACTAAGGTACCTCATTTTCTAACGGGATTCATCTCAAAAATTTTCAAATGTGTTCTCTGAAGTGCTGCAGACACTGAAATCCAGGGAGCATGCTGGTGTTCTGTTAAGTTGAAATTAAATTAGGAGTCTTTCTGCAGCTGCAGAGAAGCACTTTAAGTTTATTTTGTATGATAGAGAATATAGTCTGCACCAAAGAGGTCTGGATTGTGGAGATTTTAACTATTTCTTTGTCAAAATGAGGCAATCTGCCACAAAATTTAGTGCCAAGTCTGTTTTGCCATTCTGTTCTCTGCTTCACATGAGATACAGGAACTGAAAGCAGCTGGGCTGTCTCAGGCTTTTCAATTCATAGAATGATTTGTTGAGGTTTCTAGGACCCAACTGCTGAATGGGGGAGACACACAAACCCTTGAAAAATATGGACTTTTGAGTAATTTGTATTTTTTTGCCAAGAGGACATCCAAGGTTTCAGTAAATTCTTTCAGTAGAAATGTTTGCTTAGCTAAGACAAAAATGGGACATTAGAAAAAAATATTTTTCTGCTTCAGTTGACTTTTTTCCTATTTTTATGTTTCTGCAAAGCTTTTACAGATTTTTTTAAACTGGAACCTTTATGGGACCATAAATCACAGTTTCATTGTGTTTCTTCCTTTTGTATTTATAAATACATAACACTTGCAAAGCAGACAAACAGCTTCAAGGTTAGTAAAGGCAGAGGGGATGCAGGTTGTCCAGAGCCATGAATGTTTTTAGTTTATTTTGTTACTATTGAATTTGAACTTCCAATAAAACTGGAAAGGAAATGCTATTATTTTCCCTCAAAATTGTTCCAGAAAATTAATTTGCTGTGATTCTGTTTTATCTCTGGAGTTTTCCTGGAGCTTGGACTCCAAGTCCTAAAGGGTGCTGCTGTCCTGCGCATCATTTCCACCTCCAGGCCTCACATCACTCTGTGCTTTCCTGTTCTGCCTAAAGGCAGTACTGAGGCTCATTTATTTCTCAGGGGGTGTTATGGCATGGATGAATACAGAATAAGGCAGAGACTTGCATTTCTGTTAAGCCTAGACATTACTTTTCCAGGTGTGATGTGTAAGGCTCTATGTATGCAGATGAGCAAGCACCACCTCTGTGTGCAACAGATCTGCACCGCCCAAACCTTTGAGGATTTTAGTGTGTGATGAGTTTCTGCTCATCATCCTGGCAGTGCTGTGCCTCCACAGTAATTTCTGTGTGCCTAATAGGCTGAAAATCCTATTTAAAATGGTGATATGGATGACTTTGTCCTGCAGATTAAACTACTCCAGCCACAAACTCTGCCTGGAGTAAAGCACAAGTAACTTCTTGTAACAAAAGATGTGCACGTGTGTGGTGTGTTTTTATTTGCAACTTCTTCTCTTTTCTGTTTTTCCTTTTTTCATTTCACTTAAATAAAAGCACAATCTGTTTTTTCTGGTTTTCTTTCATTTCCTCCCCAGCACGCCAGGTCTCTGCAGCACTCCTGCCTGCACCTCAGCTGTGCTGGATCCGTACAGGAGGCTGTGGGGGAGGTATCAGACTTTTTTTCTATGAAATCAGCACTGAAGAACACAATTGTAATGCAACTGAAGACACAGGCTCCCCTTGCTTTTCCAAAATACATTTGGCAGCTGCAAAGCCAGAAGGTTTCCAGATCAAACAGAGGTTGGGTGTCCTTGCTCAGGAGGTACCAGCAGCTCCCCTCCCTGCCCTCAGACCTCATACTTTTCTTTTGGGGCATCTCCACTCAACTTGCAAGAGCCAGAATTCTTGAATTGAGGTTGGAAGCAATGAAAACACCTAATCAGCTCCAGGTCTTGACCCTCTTGTCCATTCTGCTCAGTTTCTCCCTGCTCCCTAACAGGATGAAGTTCAAGGCAGTTTGGCTGCTGAATGGCCTTGTGTCTGGGGAGGGATTTCTCTGCATGGGGACCATGCAAAAACGAAGTGCTTGGCCCTGGTTGCCTTTCTGCTCCACCCCAGGGTGGCTGAGCTCTGATTTTGCAAGTACTTGACTGTAAGGATTTGAGAAATCACGGCAATCCAGTCAATGTTATCTGCACTGCTTGGAAGAGGGACCTCCCTGCTGTGCTTAATCCCGAGGATGAGACCACCCTTTCTCTTTTGTTTAGAATATTCAAGCTGGGAGATTAATGCAGTGGCATCTTCAGCTCCTGGCTCCCTGGCCATGCTCCCCTGGGGAGTCACATAAGAAGTCAGGACCTGTGGCAATAACTGCATCTGAAATCATAGTGAAGCTGCTGGAAAAGCTCTTCCCCATGATAGGAGTCCCAAGGCACTGCCAGTTCCCTGCATAATAATTCACTCTCACTTGGTTCTAATGGGAATTTGGGTTTGCATGTGTTTTAAAATACAAGAGGAAGGGCTGTGTTCCTCTCCTTTTTGATGGATCTGTGAAACAAGGAGCTGTAGGGCTTTGGGGGTGAAGATTGAGTTCCTGTAGCACCATGTGTACCAATGCTCAGAAGTGTGGCTGCTGCTCTTAGGATACAACCCCAAAAATACCTAGGAAAGGGCCATCCTTCTGAGTGCAGAGCTGGGGATTTTGTCCTTTTGTGCCTTCTCCTGACACTGGAGGTGGCTGTGGACATCCTGTGCACTGGGGCCTGTTGCCACACATCAGTTGCACATCAGCACAGAGGGGCGTGTGGCTGTGCTGGTGGTATTGACTGGAGGTTTTCCACTGTGATTTTCCTTTTTTTCAAAGCCAGCTGTTGCTGGGGGGGCTTTGCGTGCGTGTCTGCATGTTGTGGAATTGCAGAGGATTTTGGGTTCTGTTTTTTAGCAGACTCGTAAAATTCTAGCAGGCTCTTTACGTGGTGTGTACTCATAGCGCTGCTGCTCCACAGCTGTATGGTTATTGAAATGTTTTATTATTTCAATAACATTTTGAAAAGGATGTTTCCCTCCCAGCTTGAGGGAAGAAAATTTAATCCCCTTTCTGTTGCCTCATGGCTGTGGAACTGAAACTGATGGGCTCAAACCTCATCTGAAAAGGGTTCATTGCCTGGGCCTGGTGATTTGGCAAAGGGCAGGACATGTACATCTCAGCAGATATTCTTTGCTAAGGCCACTTTTATGGGGCTATTTTGCTCAACGTGAGATGATTCTTGTGCATATAAAGGCTTTCTTCCAAGAAATCTTCAAAGGTTGTGCTGCCTGGTTCTGTGCTGATATGTGTTCTAGCAGGAAGCAGCAGCAGGTAATGTATTTATACTACACAATCTGCTTAAAAATAGTTTTTTTCTATGAAAGTTATGAAGTTATAAATTTGAGATTAAGTTGTACCAGCAGTTTAAAAATAAAAAAGGACTGAGCTGCTCTGCTTCCTATTGATCGTGAGGATATGCACAAATTCCTCTTTTTTGTTTTCCTTGTCACCCTGTGGTGCTGCCAGCCTTGTTTCCAGCCTCCCTGCTCTTGGCCTGGGCAGCCTCAGAGCACTGGATGGTGCCACTCAGGATTTTGAGTCATCACAATGTGGGCAGGGCTTTGTGGGTGTTGTGCAAGGATGGTTTTGCTTTGAAGTCCCTCCTGGCTTATGTTCTGTTGAGCAAACTTGTAGCAGGACTTTGTTTTGTTGCTCTCCTTCTGTGTTGGATTACTTTATTCCTGGCTTTTTGTATCAGAGAGATGGTTGATGTCTGACATTAAGACCAGGTTTTCCTGTGTGCAGCATTCCCTGTTTGATGGGAATGGACACTGAGGTGAAAGCAAGATCGATTTTCAGTGGTTTATCCACTATTTTTGTCCTTTCTTCTGAAAGGAGTTCCCACGTATGTGAGGAGACTTGTACCCTGGAGGTTAGGTTGAGAACTTTCTTTAATCCTGTGCTAAAGCTGGATGTTCTGCTTAAATTTGCTTCCAAAGGCAACTCATCGTTCTGGTTTAATACTTACTTGGTGGTGAGGAGTAAGAAGGCTGAGCCAGCAGCCACAGCAAAACAACTTTGGAGCTGCAGTGCCTGCAGCCCAGCCCAGCTCTTCTGGTCTGTCTTGGGGCTTGAGAGGTACCAAAAGAAACCAGAAGATAAATGGATTTATTTAATTTTGTACTCTTTGTGGCTGGAAATGAATTAATTACCTTAAAGCAATAATGAAGAGGTGACTCCCCCATGCAGGTCTCCAGCAAGATGATCAGAGTGGGCTGGCTGGTGAATTTGGCAGCAAGTGTGCTGCTGTCCAGGAGAGAAAGACAAGGACAGGGGTATGTTCCCCAACAATGAATGGTCCACTTTATTTGATTTGCAAGTTTTAAGTTAATTAAAATATAAAATCTCCAGAATAGCAGAGGGATGCTCTTTACAAAATCCAGTTGAGTGGAAAATCCCCAAAGGAGGATATCTGAGGTGGTGTGAGCCTCAGAACCTTCTCAGTGCCCAGCCAGGAGCCAGGGCTCCAGCTCCTGCCCAGTGTGGACATTAGGAGAGGGAGTGCTCCCTTTTGTAAGGCTTGCTTGTATGGTGAGCACATGTCCACGTTAATGTCTCTTACTGTGGGTAATATGAGCATATTTATCACTATTTAATATTAAACAGTTCTCATTTGTATTGCTCTCATGCCTCTGAGCTTCAGCCACAGGCTGTGCCCTGTTCTGCCCTGGCTCAGCAGAAGGAGCTGCCAAGGAGCCCATCCACTCTGCCATGGTGGTGCCCTTGCACTGAGCCCTTCCCAAACCACACCAAATAAACCCAGAGCAGAGGCAGGGCTGCTGACAGCATGGGAGCGTGCACTTCTGCAATTATGGAGTGCAGATCATGGAATAAACTGTTTGAGAGGGCTCCAGAAATGCTTCCTTATCTTTTAGTAACAGATTACAGCTTTGTTTTTTGAAATAGATTCTGAGAGGGATGGTTAAAGAGTAGGATGAATTTAAAAGCATATGTGCTACTCCCTTGCCCCCTCCCCCTGAAAACCCTCAAATCCACTCAAAAAGCAAGCCAAAAAACCCCCCATAAAAACTTCAAACCAAGTAAACAAAATCCCATCCCTCATTAGGTTATTAATGAGGCAGAGCACAAAGGAAGGAGAGGATGAAGACCTGCTTGGGTTGACTTTTATGTCTTCTCTTGCTTGTCTTCTTCCCTCACCCCACCATCCCCAGCAACACTTGAGGAAAAAAATGCCCAAGGTGTGGGCTTGATGACAGAATGTGGGTCCTTTTGTTTGGTGCTGAGCATGGGGTTTTGTGAGTGAGCCAAAGGATTAATGAAATAAATTCTTATAGACACAATGAAAAATGATTTGATTGCCAAGGAGCTGTCGTCCTAATGAACTTGGGTAGTCTGTTTGTTGGAGACACCAGAAAATGGAAATGGGCTTGCATAGCTTTATTATATTCAAAAATAGACTTTAACTAGAACATTCTGTATTCTTTCCTGTTTGAGTAAAAGCAGGGGCTGATAGAAGTTGAAAGCAGCAGATAAACTGATGTGGAGACACATATGGCTTGAAGCTAGTGTTTGAAAAGCAAGGAAACCATAATCAGTTGAAGGTAAAAAGAAAAATGTTCTTAGTAAAGAGCCCTGTTCTCAAGGCATCATGTTGGTATGAAGACAAGTTTCGATTAAGTCCAGATAAATTCTTTTTTTTTAATGTGTACCTCATGCAGAATGGATGTTTGTCACTGTCCGTCTTTGTTACTAGGGAAGAAGGAATGTGGAAGCATCTTGCTGCTCAAGCTTTTGGGGCCTTAATGCCAGAAATCAATTCAATGTGGTCATCTTATGAAAATGCTCTTAACAGTCCATGTGCTGCTTGGATTTTTTAGTCAAAATGGATACATTTCCTTCAGAATCAGAACTGTAAGATGGGAGAGAAAATTCCATTTTCTCTCTGAAGACTACTTTTTCTAGAGGTGTTCAGTGAATCTGGGAAAGAGCTGAGTAAAATATCTTAGATTTGCAGGAGGAGAGAAGGCCCATAGTGATGGGTAAATATTATATGCATCACATCTTCCCTGGTCTTTCCTCCACTGGCAAATCTAAATCAAATCGAAATCATCCAGCACAAGGACTTGGCTGGATCTCTGCTGGTAGGATGTTGAACTGTGGTCACTTGTGGCTCATCTTTCTCCTGGAATATTACTGATGTTTGCTGAGATCTTGCACATCCACAAAGTGAAGAGAAAGATGTCTTCACAAATATGTTGTCTGCCTCAGACACTTTTTAGTTTAAAAGAAAAGAGGGAAAATATCTTCCACAAAATTGAGAATACTTCAAACTTTAATACTATTTTTGATTGGAAAATGCAAATACTGGTGTTGAATTCTTGACTATTTAATTTTTAAGTCAAAACATTTACTGGGAAATACCCCTGCTTACTGTCTGGTACCTGGAACACTCTGCTTTGGACAAGGCAATGGTTGTGGTCTCAGTTTCCTGTGACAGAAGTGCCACCTAAAACAATGTTGGCCTTTTATGGATGCTTTGAAGGTCAGAAGCAGTGTCATGACACTGACAAATCAGCAGTATGATACAGAGTTATTTTACATATGGATTGAAAAATAAAACTACTGTGTAGTTTCGGTGGTTTTTCAGAAATCTTTGCCCTTAGTTTTCAGGAATCAGATCAGAGTTTAAAAAGAAAGGTAGTTGCAGAAGATTGATTGCAAATGAGTTATTTACTTGCTTTCAAGGCTTTTGTGTCTAGAATTTAGTTGGTAGGGAATAGATAAATAGTTAAATAAGTGATTATTAAAGTTACCCAGCAACAGAACATGTAAATTGGTGAACTGAGCAGTGCAAGCATTCTTGCTGGTCCCCAGGATGAGATTTGTCTTTTGAAGTGAAAATCAAAAAACTCGACATTTTTCCTGACTATAACTGCTAATATTGGGTAAAGTTCTCATATGTTTAGGAATTGCATTCCCTATATGTAAAATATGAATAACAATATTGTATAAATATTCTTTGATCTCTTCCCATTAAAAGCTCTATGGAAATTCCAAGAATTTGATATTAAATGCTAGATTTAACCTTTGCAAATTGAGCCCAAGTTATTTATAAGTATCTTTGTTTTCTTAAGTAAAAGATTAATTTTGCGCTGTTAATGTTTTCTACTGTGGTCAAATATGGGTGAAAAGAATGAAGCAAGTTCTATAAGTAGCAGTGATTAAACACTAATTTAATCGCTGCATTACTACACTACATGCAGAGGCAGATTAAAAATGCCATGATCCAAGGAATAATGCAGTAATATGGTCTTGGTGAACGTTCTGGAGTAACTCTGAGGCAGGACTTGTGGCTGTGACTGTATAGCACTGGAAGAGAGAGCTGTCCCAACATAAGAAAGGAATTGAAATGGTAATTCTCCAAGTCAAACAAAGAATTGATTGGTTATTGCTGGTTTAACCATCATAAAATGTAACTCAAGAAGGATACTGCAATTCAGGCTTTGGCACCTAATCTTGTCTCGTTTGGACTCTTGCTCCTTGATTCCCTGCCATCAATCTCCTCTTTAGGATCTGCAAGCTGAAGTTAATGGCTTTCATCATAACAGCAATGAAAATACCATTTACCTATTTAAAATGCTCAGCAGGGAAATACTCAAGAATGATGCCTTGTGCTCCAGGCTATTCATCCAGTTTGATGAAATCTCAATTTCGTTATGCCTGCGTGTGTGCAGACACACTGCAAGGCTTTGAGCTGTCCATTTTGGGGTGTGATTAATTTGTGTCCTCACCAGACAGCTTGTTGTGCATTAAGCCCTGCCAGCCAACAGATAATTTTTCTAGCATTTAAACCAATTTATGGTCTAGCTGACGTGCTCATTGTTTCCCTAAACCTGGCCAGTCAGCACTGTCTCTACCACAGAGCAGGAAATTAATCTTTGCAGTTATTTTACTCCACCAGCTTTACCTGCTGCATGCAATTGTGGAGGAATCTGGCAAACTTTAAGAGCTACATCCTCAAACTGTGTTCATGATAGCTGCCAGTATTCTTCCATTCCCTGGACCATGCCCTGAGGCACCATCTGTTCTCCCACCCGGCTGGGTGGAACCAGAACACCCAGCCCCCACGGGAGAGGCTTTGGCTGTCCTCTGCACAACCCAGGAGGGAGCAGCTGAGGTTGTTGAGACTCTTCCCTTGAGGAGACAGCAAATACACGACTCTGTGATCTGAAGACTCATCTTCAATCTTCTACTGTTGACTTTATTAGTTTGGGGCTATTAAACATAGGAAAGACTTGGAAGGGACCAGCTTAGCTCCTTGGTTATGTCCCTGATTTAAGACATAGGCACGGATGCAATTAGGTTCAAACTTCATCAGAGCGAAGAGAAATATAGCAAATTATCCAAAATGTGTACCTTTACCTGCCTGTTCATATGAACACTTTACAAAAAGATGGATCCAAAGCTCCTGTGTTGATTGTGGTGTGCTGTTTCAGTTGTTGCTCTTAAGAGATGAAAAAACAAACTGAGAAGTAATTCAGATCGAAACTCAGTTCAAATTTTCCTTAACAAAGAGTGTAGTAAGAGTGGCACAAAACCAGCTTTGTACCCAAGCCCCCTGTAAGTTAAACTTCCCTTTGCACAAGGAAGGTGGAGCTGAGCCTTGTAAGTAGCCCTACAGGGCTGAGAGGTGCTGCTCTGCCAAAGCCTCCCTGTCATTTCAGTATTCCCAATATCTACCTGCGTCTCTGCCTTGGAAGGAGTCCTGGAAGTGATATATGGTTTGAGCCAGTGATTATTTTATGACAACTCTTTGCTTAAGATGAAAGCTTGGAATTCAAGTTATTTGGCTTATACTTTGCATGACTGTGAAAAAGCAGTTTGATTTGTTTTTTTTTAATTTTCAGGGATTGTAGAGACAGAGCTATCATGTGGAGAAATTCTCTGCAGAAAATGGGATGCATCAAAAAGATTCAGAATGATAAATTTCAAGCAATCTAAAATGAATTCTGAGATCCCAAGGATTTCTCACTAAGTGACCAGTATTTTGCTGAAATGCCAGCATCGTTTTTCTTTCCAGTTTTGTTTTCTCTCTGAGCCATATCTATTGCCTTTGAAGTAGCTACAGTTGAGGCCAGAATTTGTGAATGCTGGGAAACCAGCAGTTCTGAGCAACCTTTGTAGTCTGTAGTTCACAGGCAGAGCAACAGAGTAGCAAAAATTTTTTTTTAATTAATATTTTTTTCCAAGCCTCCAGCATTTGATCCTAAGCACCAGTCTTGTTGCATTAAAATGCGTGGTGCAATCTTAAAAGTCAGTTTGCCAAGGGGCAAAGACATCCTGGTCAAGGAGACCTGGCAGGAAGAGTGTCTTCCATGCTCCTAAATCCAAACGATTTAGGTTAAGTCATGGATTAAGTCTTGACTGGCTTCAAAATGTAACCTGTTGTCTCTTCCAGGAGTTGTGCTGGTTAATTTGAACTGTGGTTATTGTCAGGAAATCGAGCCTTGGTTAAAACATGTGCAGCACTTCCATGGACTTAGAGGTCTAAAATTAGCAATTGTGAGCATTAAGACTGTATTCAATATAATATGTGCTTGTTGGAATTGCCATTGGTGTGTTGCAGCTTCTCCATATTCCCAGTTCTTAATTTCATGGCCACAGCTGCTAAACTGGAAAAGCCTTTGGCTATGACTGGTACAATTCCTATTGCCATATGATTTTCAGCCCATGGCATAGGAAGAACTAGTGAGTATTGTGAGCCATGTTGAAAAACAAAGATAATTAAATCTCATATAACAGAAGTTGGTATTTTGTAGTACAGATCCTGCCATGAGAGTGCTGCTGTTGCAAGCAGAAGATAAAAATCCAGGGATTTAAACATCATTGCATTTTATTGTGGTCTTTACATGTTCCTTTCCATGAATTTCAAAAGAAAACACAAAAAATGTCAAATGCAGAAGAGTCTGGATGTCATCTGGAATTTATTTGACCTCTTACATTGGCTCTAAAAGAAATCATAAACAAATAAACAAATAAAACTTTTTTCTAAGATAAAAAAGACACTTAATTTAATAACTAGATTAAAAACCAGTTTGAAACTTAGTGGGGGAGCTTGTGTGTGGCACAAAAAAGGGAAGGAGAACATTTCATTTTAATGGAGATGCTGCCAGTTTGTTTGGTATGAACCCTTTATCCAGGGCATGAGGAAATTCCTGTTGTCATGAGCACTCCACAGTTGCAGTGACCTGTGACCCTCAAGTTAGTGAAGTAGGGATCTTTATATGGAGGATTGGGATGTTTGAATTAAAAACCAGTCATTTTATTTTGGAGGGAGTGACATTTTAAAGGCAGTATTTGGAAAGGACATCTTTCTTTACTAGGCAGCTGCAGTGCCCTCCTGGTATTTTAAATCTATGTGATGATCATCAAGGTTTGTTTTTTAATTAATAACTAGTCTTCTCCACCTTTAAAAAGGTAAGTTTTATTTAGAGCCAAAAGCACAATTTGAGACACTCAAGAGCTACTGCTTTTCTCAGCAGGACATTGTCCCAGCTCTCTCCTCTTCTCCTCCAACATGACTTCTCCCTCCCAGAAGTCATCACTGTAGATCTCTTGGATAAAATGTGCTGCTAGACATAAAACAAGCAAAATATTTGTTTATTCTATGGCAGACAGCTGCTTAGGATGCTGTGGAGGTCTAAGTCTTATAGTAGTTTTGCAGATGTTGTTTGTACGTGACTTTTTCTCGGAAACCATCTGTGTTAGGAAGCACAGAGGGATTCTGTGCATCCCTTGGCAAAAAGAGTTGGGCTCTTTTCCTTCAGTATCTTTGTCCAAGGAATTTGAAGAAGGAGAGAGAGACAGAGGAGCATTGCCAGTATTTGGTCAAAGTGAGGACCCATTTGGACTTGGGCTGCAAAAAGGTTTTTCTGCGCATGTACTGGCATATTCAGTGTGTCCAAAGTCCAACGAGGTAGAGAAAAAATCTTCCCTTCTTTCTAGAAAAATGTAGAGCAAACTTCAGATGATCTGTATGGAAGTGGTGGATAATGTCTAGAAACAGGTCTTTGTTTTTATGTAGAAAAGCTATCTTGCATGGTCTGTGCTGCCGAGTTCAAAAGAGCTGGTTTGGTGAGATTAATCTGCAAATCTCCAGAGCAATGTACGGAAAAGGGGCTCCCTGGGGTGTGGTGTGATGGCTGCAGGGCAAGGCAGGTTTCTCTCCAGAGGTGGGGATAAACATGCACTCACATTCAAGTACTTACATATTTCTATTAAGATAATTCAGCCAACAAAGCATATAGCCAAGGGTGATAGAAATTGAGGAATGTGGACTTTTTCTTGGCAGTTTGAATCTGGTTTGGAAGCATTTCAGGGGAGGATTAAATCTCACTGCTCGGTGGGTCAGGGTTGGGGTAATCAGCGAAGGCAGAGGTTGGGGATGGCTGAACTGGGGATTAGTGCAGCACGACTGCGAGTCTGGGGCTGCTGTAAATGAGGATGCAGATGAAAATATGTCGAGCATCTTTTCTACTGGGAATTTTCAAATGGGCTGTGGTATTTGCAGGAATTTTGAGCCGGTGGAGTGGGATGGGAAGGATGACAGAGTTGCTACCTGTGCTAAACACAGGTTTCTACCAGGGATTAACTGGGAAGTGATGGTGCTCTAGGCTTGTTTGATCCTGCCTTGTTTGCTCTGTGGGTACTCAAATACCTGAAGTATTATGATGAAAAACTGACTTTTGTGCCCTGACATTGTTTGCTTTGTGAAATTATCCTCTTTGTCATTAGTTCACCCAATTTTGTGCAAGATGTGCATTGTATGCAAATTAATACAGTTAAACCAATGTCAAACACATTTATATTTGAGAAAAGTTAATATTTCTCTTGGCAGTCCTGATATCCTTTGTTCCTTATGTGCTGAATTAATTTCTTCTGCTGGCTCTTGCTCTGTTCACATGGCCACGATGTCCAAGGGACTTGCTGAAAGGGCTCTGCCTTTCACTGGACAAGGTGGAAGTTCCTCTGTTTTGCAAAGGGCATATCAGAGACATAACAGCTTCTGCAAAGCTTCCAGAACAAGACAGCAGAACCAAAAGCACAGAGTGAAATTAAGCAGTTTGTGGTATGAAGCTTCCACAAGCAAAACAAAGCCAGCCTTGGCCTCGTGTTTGGGTATTTTTGAATTGCCGGCTGGACTGTGCCGAGACTCAGTGCTGGGATGTGGGATGAGTCCAGAGTGGTGGCTCAGTGCTCGTGTACCCTTTGCCATGCTGCCATACATTCCATCAGCAGGGCAATCAGCCAGGCTTCAAATGCACATTGCAATTTCTGGATACACAGCTCCCAATCTGAAGTTCATCCACTGTCAACAAGAGCTGAAACCAGGGAGATACTGGTGCCTGCCGCACTCAGCATGGTCATCACATCCTTAATTCCAGCAGGGGCTGCTGCCACGGAGCAGCAGCACTTCAGGAATAAAGTGCCTCTCAGACATTGTCAACAGTGATTCTGCTTAAATACCCATTAAAAGAGGTTCAGGTTTGTTTTTTGGATGCAAATGAAGCACTCGGGGTTTGTTTGAGTTGATTCAAGCGGGTCTTAGTGGCCCCATACAGTATGTGATTTCAGTGTATATAAGCATAAATATATGTAAGTCTCTGAAAGGAGAGTGTCAGGAGAATGGAGCCAGGCCCTTCCTGGTGGTACCAAGTAACAGAATGAGGCAATGGACAGAAACTGATGCACAGGAAGGTCCACCTGAACATGAGGAACAACTTCAGTGGGCAGGGATGAGCACCGGGACAGACTGTCCAGAGAGAGCCTGGAGTCTCCCTCACTGGGATATTTAAGAACTGTCCAAACATAATCCTGTGCCATGTGCTTTGGGATGACCCTTCTTGGGCAGGGGTTTGGATCAGATGACCCACTGAGGTCCCTTCTGACCTGACCCATTCTGTGATTCTCTAGCACCATCAGTGCAGCCACGTGGAAAAAAACAAAGCAGCAGTCGGTTTTCAGTTGCTCAGACTGAGAATTTTATGGACTTAAGAATGCTTATAATTTTCATAGTGTTTAGGGGAGCCCAGGTCCTATAGTGTCCCTGTGAGCTGCTTCTCTCCCCTGGACTTCATCATCACCTCTTCAAATGAGAAAATGCATTAGGATTATGGAATCACAGAATTGTTATGGTTAGGAAAGACCTCTGAGATTGAGGTTAACCATTGACCCAGCACTAAGCCATGTTCCCAGGTGCCCCATCCACACACCTTTTCAACACTTCTAGGGATGGCAATTCCACTGCTTCCCTGAGCAGCTGTTTCAATGCCTGACCACCCTTTCAGTGAAGAAGTTTTTTTTACTGTATATTCTAAACTTCCCGTGGGGCAACTTGAGGCCAGACTTTGAGGTTTACAATGGCTTAAATGAAGGCACTCACACATCCCAGAGCACATCTGTAGTGGAGTCTGTTGGGTTGGATCAGGGAGATGGGATGCAGGAGCAGCACTGGAGGAGAAGGGACTGCTCCACATATGCACATGAAGTTTTGGGCTGAACTCACCCATTATTCTTGTGTTTATTTCTCATTCCATCAATTTAAGTTGTGTTTCTGGCATTTGTTTGTTTCCTTTGGGCAGTTATAGTTATATTAGTGTAAATATTTTGTAGTGATTGTCAAGTGTCCAGTTTACATTAGTTGCTTGCAATTTCCTGCTGTAGCTTAAATTTTTTTTTTTTTGTAAAAGCATAAAATTACTCTTCCCATAAGCATGAAACTCTGCTTTTTCAAGCAAAACCCATACCCCTGAAATTTCAAAGGCACCTTTTCATAATTTGAGAACTGAACACGATTGAATGAATTCTCAGTCATGGTTGTAAAATGGTTCAATAAAATCTGAGTGAGTCACTACCACTAGAGTTAAGTGACCATGGGAAATTTATGGTCACACTTGAGTTGTTATTTGTCCTTTTTTTCTTAGTGCCCATTTTCTATTGAAACTCATTTTTCTTGTCATGTGGCTATATCCAATAGCAGTGTCTTTAAAACAGGAGCGTTGCATGCCTGCCCTCTGCAAAACTGATAAAAGTCTCCTGGTTTCTGTAACAATAATAGCACAATAAATGCTCAAAGTGAACTATGCTGAATGCCTATAATCTGGGACTATATTTTTCTTTTTTCTTTTTTTTTCCCCATGTTGTAAAGGTACTCTTTCCTAACTGCTTTCTACAGTTTCCTATTCAGTTTGTGAATAGGACAAGTGAGAGCTGACTCCTGCCCTGGGCTGCCCTACTTCTGCAAAATTAATTTTTCTTGCAGCAATATGAGGAAGGGCTGGATCTTATTTTTTTTACCAAAGTAAATTTTTCAATATGAGAACAATTAATAAATGATTATGAAAAAGAAATTCAGCATTTCTTCCCCAACCTCTATAAATTAGATAATTACCTTCTCCAGAGGGAATGCAGTTGGCAGTAGTTTCACAGAGAACTGTTGAACTGTTTGACATGTTTTAAATGGTTTACCAAGCAAAATCGTTTTAAAAGGAAAGGGGTTTGTCAATCAGTCAGTTTGTGTTGGGTTGTTGATGCCCCCCTGTCAGTCAGAGCAATAACAGCTTTCAGAGGTGGCTGAGGAGTTGCTGGAGGGAGGGGAGAAGCAGCTGTGATAATTTGGGGGGATGGTGTTAAACATTCCTATTTTATACAAGTGACATGTAGTTTCTTGGAGGATCTGATTTATTATTATATGGATTCAGGCAAAGTGTTTGCAAAATTTACTCTGCTTTATGGTACTGCAGCAAATGTAAACACATATAATTCAACAGTGCCAGAAGAAAATGAAGGTGGGAAATAATCTTTGTCAGCAGCAGGAGGGGTTTAGAGAGAGCTGTGAAAAGGAGAGAAGTGGCAGAGTTGTGACTGAGAATAAGGTAGGGTTTTATTTCATCTCCAAGAGGAAGACTATGGGTCACTTTTGAGGAAAAGAGATAAAGCAATGCCAGGGGTTAGGGGAGACTTGTGCCACACTGCATGGTGCCCAGCACTGGCCATGGGAAGTGTCCTGGTGAATTCCCTGCCTGGGACCCAGGGTGCAGAGGGGCCATGGGGGCTGACCCTGCAGCAGCCAGCTCCTTCTGTCAGCTCTGCTTGTTTGAGCTCCAAACAAGTGAGAAGATAAGAAACAGGAACATCAGCAAGAGAGAGGTTTGACAGCCAAGCTGTGCAGAAGCCAGATGTCATTCTTCAGGGCTTTCACCTGGGAGACTTGGGTTATTGCACCTCTGCCTCAGGGTGAGGGAACATCTTCCTCCCTGAAAAAGGCCTGGTTTAGGACAAGTTTTAGCCATGGTTTCAGTGAGATTCCTGGTTATGGGTTGGTGCAACCACTCACATGTATGTGGCAGTGATGTGCAACACAAACTAAGACTCCCATGAGGTTCCTTTGAGGCAGGAGATGCTTCCTGGGGACACAGGGCTCCCCAAGAGCTCCCTGCTGGCGACAGGATTTCTTGCTCACCAGTTCAGAAGATGTCATTGCTCTGCATCAGATTAATTTAAGGTCATTTTTTTCCAGAGGCTGAGGACTGTGTGGTGTGAAATACCTGTTCTTGCTGCATGGCAGCATTGCTCCACAGGCTGCTGGTGAGGGTGGGACTTGCAGGGGATGCACAGTTGTGGATGGAGCTGACTGTGAGGAGCACTAAGATAATGTGGACATGTGGATGCAAAGCAAAATGTACTTTGGGAATTTACTCTGACTTTGTGGTCTTTCTAATTATCTGGAAAGTCCAAACCCAGAATGTATTCTGAGACTGTTGAACAATTTGAGAGTGGAGAAGGCAAAATGGGAATTGCCCATTTTTGTTATTTTAAATTCTTTCCTTAGTTCTACAGAACCATATTTGATTTCTATAAAACCCTGTTGGATCTATAGGTATTTCTACTCTTAGGGTGGGAATTTTTGGAATGTTTTCTGAAGCCTACAATGAGTGGAAACATTGGGATTTGGTTTCACCTTCAGACTGAGCTTCATTGCCCAGTACTCCCTAAATCCCTCGAAGTCCTGGCCCACAACACAAACGGGCTCTGTATTACTCAGCTATGGATGCAGTAAATGTGGAAAGGCTGATAATGGATATTGATGAATAATCAGATTACACCAGCACAATTCTTGGAGGAGTCTACCAGATGTCCTAGAAAATTTTTGTCTGTTGGGAGAAAAAAAAATCTGAAGCAGTGGTTTGAAAGTATTGTAATTCTGTGACCCCTACCAGCATGTTTTTTCCTTTTTTTTTTTTTCTGCTTTCAGTGTTAGTTTCCATCTGCTACACTTCAATATGTGGTTAACTGCCCTTTCAAAGGCTTAATTTAACTCTATTTCAGAATTCAGTGGCAATATATCTATATTCATGCAAGACTCCCAAGGTTTCTTCTTTAAATACTTTTTGATCCTGAGGTGAAATTACATCCAGGATATCAATAGTGTAAAAGTGTATCCTGGAATCCAGAAAGCAAAATTGAAAGCAGGATTCTACTTATTGTGTTGCATTTAAAATCCAGGTCTGATTTCAGTTAAAATCTTGGAAAGATCCAGCTATAGGCATTGTATATTAATCAGCATAAGATGAAGGCCAACCCTGCTGCTTCTCTGTGAGGAGAAACCTGACATTTTTCATTGTCTTTCAAGAACAAGGTAGACTTGGAGGGCTGGCAAAAGTCTTTGTATAGTACTTAGAGCACATGACTAAGAAAATAGTGGTCTATGGAAAAAAAACTCATAAGATGATAAAATTATTCAATCAAGTCTCAAACTGACATGTTTGGGAAGTGAAATCTTGCTCATTGTTTCTCTTTGGTCCCTTACTGTGCCAGAAGGTCGTTCTGTCTCTCCTGGGTTCATATGATCCCACCATTGCTCTTGTCCTTAAAACCAAACCAAAAGAAAGTCAGATGCTTCTTGTCTTTCCCTTTCATATTTTTCTGGCTTAGTTTCCTTCTTTCACCATGTTTTGTGCTGTTTTTCCCAAACTTGGACTCTTTAAAATACAAGTGGAAACTGAAGGTCTTATCCAGACTTAGTAACATATTGGATAGCTTTGCTCAGAATAATTGCCTCTTTCTTTTCATCTCATCTCAGTGTTTAAAGAGCAACAATACCTCATCTCTGCTAAACCTTTGAACCTTTCCTGGATATTGTTTGGTAAGCTAAATTGGCAATCCAGCATTTGTTTAGCTGAGGTCTAAAAAGCACAGATGACACAATTCAAGTATCCACAGGTAAAAATTTGCACCTTGGGATCATCAGTAATAGTTTATATTTTCCATTTGATCTTCAAGATGCTTTTCACTATTAAAAAAGGAAAATGTGGTACACCTCCCACACTGTTGCCTTTCTGTCCTATTGATCCTGCTTTTTTTTCTTTAAAATGGGAAAGAATATGTTTAGCTGACATGTAAAAATATTTATAGACCTATTGCTTTATAGACAACTGAAACTCTGGAGCTGAAAATGGTCTAGATACCTCTGAAAGATGCATTTGGGTAATTGGTAATGAACTAAGCATCTGGAAGAAGCAGCTGAGCAAAGTCAATCACTTCATTATGGCTTTTTGAGCTGTTTGCCAGACTGGTGAGCTCAGACAAACCAGACTGGTCATCAAATAAGATGTACTGAGTAGGCAAATTACCTGATTAAGCAAATTACAGTGTTCCTCTTGGTAATCTGTGTGTTTAATGTGCACTTGCATGGCTCCACACTGTACCTGTGTCTTGGAAAGGCACCGGCTCCGGCGCCTGCTTGGAAGCAACTCATGGTGCGACACATTGGCCCAGAAGACTTTGGTCTAAAATGAACTTGAACTGAAACATTTCCCAGATGTGTGAGCAACAAATCATCTCCTCTTTGCACTTCAATGGAAACAACCATTGCCATTGAATCCTGGGCCAGAGCAGGCCCCAAACAGGGCAGAGAGGGGCTGTAACAGAGTTTGCCTTTGCAAATTTGTGAGTGTTGGCTCATCCCATTTCACTAATTGCTCCTGCTCCCCACCTCGAGCCAACCACCTCCAAGGCATGGCACGTGCCAGAGAAGTGTCAGCAGCCTCTCTGGTATCTTAACTCTGCTTTTATATGTGCTAGTACACCTCTTGTTTAAATTCTGCTTTTCCTACAGCTGTTTTGTAGTCAGCCCTGTTGCTAACCATATCCTTTATCATCCACACTCCCAGCCTGGAGTGAGCTCTCCTTCACCCTGGCACTGATCTCTGCAGCCTGCTGATGCAGGCTTGGCCATGGCCAAAGGGAGGTTTCATGTCTCTGTGGCCAGCTATCTTGGGTTGGAGCTGTCTTACCTTTTGGTGTAAGTTGTGATTAAATTCTGGAGTGCTTTTATATTTCATGGGGTTTCCCAGAGGCTTGTGCAATTATTGCCTGTACCCGGCCTGAAAGTGCACTTTGATTTTTTTTTTGTGTGTTTTTTTCTGGAGGGGTTTTTTTGCTTTTTCCTAATCAGTTCCTTTGTATTATCATGCTCCTGCTTGATAATTGAATTCAGACTTGACATGGATTAGCATTATGGCTGGAAGCCTAATTCTTTAAATGGATATACAAATGCAGCTCTTAAGTTAGTCATTAATTACTTTTATTTATTAGAGCTTATAAGTGTGGCCATTTAAGCCTCATCTGGGAATTTTAACTGTGACTACCTCAGCTTATTTCTGCTGGAAGCTGTGCAATGTAGGTCAGGTACACGGCAGTAAAAGGGATTATATTGTTTTGATCATTCATACTTGCTACAGGAAACACCATATTCTTTCTGGGGACTGAATATAGCTGTAGCATGTGCTGGTTCTGCCTATAGAATGGAAACTGTATTTTTCATTAGAGTTCATGTGTTCCTTTGTTGGAAGGATCTCAGATGGGTGGGAAAGCAAATTGTTTACATACAGTCAATCTGGTGTTTGCCCAAGGTCAGCAGGGAGAGAACACACTTGTACTTTTAATTATATGCTCTTAAAATAAGAGAGGTAAAATAAGAAGTTAATTTCAGCAAATTACAAGATCCAAGTACTTCTAAAGAAATACTTCTTTTTTTCCTCTGCATCTCTTCTGTAAAAATTTTTCATCACTGATTTCATTGCATTATCAGGACTCAAATGAGAAACACTGCTTATGAGCAAATATAGCATCTGAATGTGGGCCAGGAATTCCTTTTACAGTATAAGCTTTTGTGTGAAATAAAAGCCAAACAGCTGCTCACAACTTAAGTCTGAGCAAGTGATCTAATACTATTGCTCTGGTCTCAAATTTGAGGCTAAATTATTTCTTTGCCAAAAAACCTTGTGCCAACCTACCTGGTCCCAATTTGTGAGAACAAAGTATATTGTTTCTGCTGCTCTGGGAATGGAATCGCTTCATTTGCCATTTTTTTCCACCACAGTTTCAGGTTTGACGTGGGAAGCTTCCACAAGGTTGAGTCTCACCTCCATTCCTCCAGGAGGTATCTCAAGTAGGAAGGCACCTCCTTGTAAGGCTGGTCTGACATGATGTGTAGGGATATTTTATTACACTTGAAGACTCTTTGTGTCTTTTGATTTACTTTACTCTTTACTCCTCAGATCTATTCTCAACCATTTTTTTCTACTTTTGCCGTGCTCTTTATCAGCTGCTCTCCAGGCTTTCCCTGCCTGGAAATACTGCAAAGAGAACTTTTCTAGTTATAAAAAAGACAACTTCCCACAGCATTAGGCAGAGACTGTATCCTTCAAATATATGGTTATGCACTTGCCCTTTCACAAAAGGTTATAATTGCCAAAGAATTTGAGTTGTGCTCTAAATGTACAGCTAGAGCTTAAGTTCCTGTCAGATTTATTGCAAACATATTAGCAGAAGGCAGAAGAAGAATGCAGAGGCCAAGAAATGTCATGTCCTCTCCCATGATGGTGACACCCTTAGCTGTAGTCAGAGAAATCACAGGGTGACCCCAGCCTTATTCTTCTCATGGCAAAACTGAGATTTACATGTTTATTCTAAAAATGAGGATATTTGAGGCATGTATATGTTATATGTACAAGTTCACATTGTTATTGAACTTTTTCCTACTTAAAAGAGAGAAGACTTTTTTTTATCTTTTTCCTTGGGTAGGCAAGTCTGCTTGCAGATGGTCTGCTCTCTCTTTGTGGCATTTAGGGACTTAGCAGTGCTGGGTTAATTGTTGGATTTAAGGATCTTAGATGCCTTTTCCAACATAAATGAGTCTGATTCTTAGATTAACTGCTTGTTGGATAATTCAGGGCAGGATGAATTCACACATCAATTTAATTTTGAGTGTCTGGGAGGAGGATCACCTGTGTCTAACTTCCATCACTTAACTCTGTTGAAGACAGTGTGAGCATTTCACTGATGTTTTATATTGGGTAAAATTATTTTGAAACAGAAAACCTTGTTAGTACCTGTAATTTACAGCTGTTTATTTGTATGACACTGCTGTCATTGGGATAAAATGATGTGATTTTTTTAGTTTTGCTTTGTACAGCTTTTACTTATGTTTTACAAGGCTTCATCCACATGGAGGGGATTTGACTGTTTGCATTTTGCTTGGTTCTGTTTCACTAGGATGTGCTTTTTCCCTGTCTTTTGAAGCATATGGCATCATGTAGCCCTGGTCAAGGGTTAATGCAGATAATGGAAGTAGAAACAGCTCCAGAAGCTGACTTCACGTTTGCTTGACAGGCTATTCCTGATCTCTCTTTGTATAGATGACAATGCTTGTGGAATAAGGTGTAGAAAACAAGATAGTTCTTGTTCTTTCTAGTTTCCAGGAGGAGGAAATGCCTTCTGCATGCAGGAGATTTGGGGTGGAGAAAGGGTTACACAGAAGAAAAATGTTTCTTTTGAAGACCACAGGAGGAAGAATTTAACAGCTTTTTTAGAGATGCTGAAATAGTCACATGTAAGTGCAGTGTTGGATGAGTTTGGAAACAGGAAATCTTTGATTTTTATGTTGAATTTGATTTGTAACATAGAAGCAAATTCTCTTGGTGATATTACTGTGATGGTCGTGGGCGTGTTCTTAGGATGTGCTTGGCCCCATCCCTTGGATGCGTTATGGTTTGCACATGGCAGCTTGGGCTCCCCTTCATAGGAAACTGGGAAACAATGAGCATGGAAAATCCTGCCAGAAGGGGCATTATCCACAGACTGTGTCTGCAAGCATGGGAATAACATTTAAATACAAAGGATGTGATTTTTTTCCTTAAAGTCTCAAATATATACACTTCTCTATAGTTACTGGGATCTTCCCTAGATAATTGTGTTATTCATCTTCTCTCAAAGTCTTGATTTGCTGGTTTCTAGTTTTTCACATATTGAAAATAAGAGAGAGTATTTTATTTTTTTTCTCTGTGGGATCTTGGCTCTGGAATGGCTAATTCTGATTGTAGATAAGATACATTAGCTTTGAGTGCTTCCGTGCTCCAAAGATGAAATTCATCAAAACCCAAGTACTTTGTGTCAGATATGAATGTTTCACAAGAGATTTTGTAATCCAACATGTCAAACTTGTTTAAATGTGAGATTGCAACTGAAAGCTGAAGGAATAAATAAGTGCTTCATTATCTTCCTTACCTTACAGAAGTGTCTTGCATTTCTTAGAAAAAAAAAATTGTCCTATTCCTACAAGAAACAGTCGACTACCTCATGCTGTAGAGGTGCTCCTGCTCCTTGTGAAATCTTAAAAATTAGGATTTTAGTTAAAAGTTAGTTATTTGCTAGAATTAATTAATAAGCAAATGGCTAGATAGGCCTTGCTGAAAATAATTAAAAGTTAAAAGTTAGAAGGAAAATCGAGCTTGAGATAGTTATCTGAAACTTAAATAATTGATTGTCTGTCATCTTATATTTGCTCAGCTGCGCTTATAATGGGAAAAGACGAAACTAGTAAGTGGACTCAAAAAAACATAAACAATGCAACCAGAAACCCATTCTTTGAAAAACTTAAATTATCCCCAAAAATCATTTATATTGTCATTAATAGAAAAAGTCAAAAGTTTAAGGGGAAGAAGATTCATCTTACTTCCTCCCTCTAAGACCCCTCCCCACAAAAACAACCCCAGACTTAATTTAAGAAGCCAATCATGCATGTTTAATAGCTATTCAAGCTAATTACCATAAGATGCAAAAAGTAAAAAGAGCTATGATTATAAATATATATCTGTTTAAAGCTTTTGTCAATAGACTCTGTAATCACCTATAATTTTGCAGTGCGTATTAAAAAATTACCTCACACTACTGCCCACCACTAAATAAACATACACTTTCTAACTTTAAATTGTTAAAAAGTCTTTTGTCCATCACAGTTAAGCATCAGTATTAAACCAATACTCATATTTTAGTAAATCACTTGTGTTGGTAAACAGGCTGGTGTTTCATCAGGCAGATTTAGTGATTCAAGTAGAGCAATCATCATCTTCATCTGCTGAATAAATCTAATTCTGGTGACTTCTTGATTCTTCCCAGAGATGAGTTAGAAATTATTTGAGCAAGAAAAAACCTCAAGGGTGTCTGTTTGCTCATCTCTTGTTTTGGGAAGTGCTGCTTTCAGTTACCTAGTACTGGAGATAATATAAGGACATGAATGTCAATCAAATGCAGCATGAGTTTGGCATAATTTCTATTTCCAAATTCTATCACTACATGGATTTCTAGCTTGTATCTACAGAAGAAAAATGAGTCTGTGTTTATTTTCCAGTTCACATTGATACAGTTATATCTGACTTGTCTAACCAGTAAGTCTCTGAATAGATTGTGACCTGAATGTTTTTTTAAATCTTTCTAAGTGTTTTAAGTGTGTAGGAGCATATGGGGACGATGAATAGAACTGGTCACTGTTCTCATAAAGAAACATGAAACCAAATAAGTGTGTGTGTTTGTGCATAGACACTTTCTGAAAGATGTTCAAAGTTCCCATCTCTGTCCAGGACTTGGACTGAAGCAGCTGTCTCGGTGCAGATGTGGAAAACTGAAATCTGCCATGAAAACTTTTTTACCTTGCATATAGCAGCCCCCACAGCTGCCAAAACATGCATCCTCTTGTTTTAAAAATAGAGGGGGGGTATGCTGAAAACATCTGCTCCTGCCCTGCACTGCAGCTGTGCCAGTGTATTATCTGGAAATGGCCTGAGTAAGACCAGCCATAACAAGAAAAGAAAAATCCCATGTTTGATGTAAGTGCAATTGTGGCTTTATTCCAGTCACTTCTTAATTTATATCTCAAATTCAGTTTATCTTCATGCCCTGATGACTAAACAAAAGAGCTGTATGCACTTGACTGTTTGAAGAAACTGTCTCTGGGTGTGGGAAGAAAAGAAAAAAATTATTTAGGGGTGGAGGGTGGGGAATGCAGAGTATGGAGTGAGTAGCACCATCTTGATTGTTTTAAATGGAGCAAAATCAGAACTTTAATTTCAGTGGGTGTGCATGTATCATTTGATACTTTAAATGAGCTTGAACTTTATTTTTATTTCTTTTGCAACAAGCATCCACCCAGGGTAAGAGGGGATTTCTCTGGCTACAGGTAAAACTACACTTAAACACCCTAAATTTCTCCCTGGTCTTGAAACATTGTGTCATCTCAAGCTACCACACCTTGTGTGCAGGTTTTTTTGGTGCTGCTGAATGTTAGATTTGGGGCTTGGATCTGCTCTGCTGCATCTTGTTGGAACAATTTAAATCTGCACCCTGTCCCCTCCTGGATATCCCTCATTTTGGAGGTACCCCCTGTTTTAGCTTAGCTCTATGTAAAGAAGTTTTAGGCCGTAAACCTTTAGTGCTGAGGTCCTGAGGTGCTTTAGACAAAACAAATTTTGAACACTGCCCTGTACTATCCCAATAGCAGCAGCAATATTCCAGTTTGGGTCCTGGAGGGAATGTTTTGTTCCCTGAGGTTGAGTGCAGCTCCCTGATGCATCTTGAGGAAGATGCTTTTGAAGGTATAAGAATGAAAACAATTTCTTGCTTCTTTTGTACCTTGAAAGCAACTGGACCAGGTATGGAAGTGCATGGAGCTCTCCCCAGCTAACAGTTAGAGGTGCTTTCTGGGTGGTTTTTGCTAACACATTTAAGGCAGCCCAGGATTTCAGAGGGCTTTGGGGGCCAAATTTGAAATTAATCTAGATATCACTATTTTTTGTTTTATTTGGAAAACTTCTGCAGACCGTAGGTGCTGCGTGTTTCCAATCTGCATCTGGTATTTGCTTTGAATCTTTGGGTCTGCTGGAATCCGGAGCCAGAAAGGTTCATGCAAAGTGTTGTGACCCAAAACTGTTTAATCTCAGATCTGCGGTCCCGGAGCCGCAGCCTGACTCGAGTACCTGATGAGTATCAGCTGAGCAAGCATCACAGCATCTGACTTCTGCCCATGAACCAGAAACCTTTTCCTCAGGGAACAAGAAAGTAAATTGGCCTTTGTGCAGGAGCAGCCAGCTAGGCAGGGGCCGTGGTTTCCTCGTGCTCAATACCCGACCCCACGGTGCTGTGCTGCAAAGTTCTCCTTCCTTCTAAGTGAAGCCATATGAAAAAAAAAAATTAAAAATCTTTTTGAGAGTGGCTGAACCAACCAATTTGTTCAACCATTCTTCTGGCTGATTCATTTTTAACTGAAAAAAATGCTGATATATTGAAAACAACTTGAAAAATGCCAAAAGGGAAGAAGGGGAAACAAGTTAAACCATTTGAAGCTCATAAAAGAAAAAAAATAAAAATTTAAGTGCAACCACATGAGTGGTGTAAAATTGGTGTAATACTTAATCCCATGTTAGTGCACAATGTGTTAGATATGAGTTCCTCTAGAAAATAAGGCCCTAAAATAACCTAATATTTATGACCGAGATTTCACAACATGATCAGCTCATTGTGTCATGCTTGCAAGGGAAAAATCCTCTGGTTTAAAGATCCACTAAGATAGGTCTTAATTTCACTTGGCCAAGGTTTTCACTTGAATGCTGTTCCCAACTACCTCTCTGGATCAACATAACACAAAAAAAAGTCCCTGAGAGCCTCAACAGCACGTGGCTTGAAGGAAGTGATGGACTGAGATTTATGGACCACATCTGTATAAGTGCTCTCAGTGCAAAAGGGTGATGTGTAGAAGTGTAAGGGAAGGGCACGAGTTGGTGCCACAAGTTCTTGGCTGAAGTATGCTTCACTGGCATAACATTTAACAAAGCATCAGTATTCAGCAGGGTTTTGTTGGACTCCCTTTCTAGCTAACGTTTTAAACTCACTTTATCCTTGACAAAACATTGATTTTTACCTTATGCCCAACAGCAATTTGCCCAGGCAGAAATTTATCCATCCAGCTGAAGGGATGAGAGGCAGCAACACAGCCTCCCAGCCATAGGAACATGGGTCAAGGACTAGATTTGGTTTAATTACAAGGGATAGAAAGACATTAAACACAGAGTGCCTGCTCTCCTGGTATTGATGGATTATGGTGTTCATTGAGCAGCCCAATTTACAATGGGTAAATTAGTTCAAACAAAGGTTATTTACTGTACTGTGGACAAGTACGTGGCTCTGGCTTTTGACAATATTTTATGTGAATAATAAAGTGATGTTGATTTTTAATATTTCATTTACTTGCCCACAGTAGATGACATAAGTGGCTGCTACCCAGCAATTGTAAGTGTTTACTGTGAACTTTTTACCTTGTTTCTGAGGAGCTATTCTTTAGATACATCCATCATCTCTTCCTCATAATATTTTCAAATAGCAATGTATTTCATTCTCTTTCTTTGTCTTTGGGTTACTAAATCTATCATTTTACTGGGAAACTTATGATATTGTCAGAAATTGCATATTAACGCCCTGGATTAAGGCTGTTTAGTTTGAATGTGACAAGTTGTTTAAAAATAGACTGTTATGCTTTGTATTCACTCTCCTCTCCAAAACTCTCTTTCATAGCAATGTAAATAAAGGACTCCCAGAACTGATACAGTGGGGCTGGCACAGTTAGAAGAAAAGACTCGGCTATTGCCCAATTTACTTTAATGCAACATAAATCTTAATTATATTGAACAACTATCAGACTGTGAGGTCTTGGGAGATGGAGTCATTACGTAACAGTTTATCTTCAAGCAAATTCCCAGACCTCCTAAATTTCTTTTGTAGTTTCTTAAAGGGGTTGAAAACAAGAGGTGTAATATGGATTCAGTTTATGCCTGGTTCATTAAGCAGTATCTAAAGCTGAGCCCCCAGAATAAGCTTGAAATTGCTAAAATGATAATTTCCAATTGTGCTGAGTGTAGATGTTATCACATCTGCAGAGTTTGGGGTTGCAGTGGCATTAATGACTCCTGGGCTGCTCTTCTGTGCTGCCCTCTCCTGTGGGAGCTGGGAGTTCTGTCCTGCTCACCCCCATCTGCACCACAGAATGGATTCTTGCATCTCTTGCCCAAAGTAAGTACTGGGTTTGATATTTTTCCTTTTAATTCCCACCAAAATTTTTTCCCCTCAGAAACATTTCCTAACCCAGCTACTGAATGGCAGCAGGATTCTAAGTGTGGTTTCCAAAATCCTACCTTTTTTTTTTTAACTAAATGGCTTTCAGATAAAAACAGCAAGTGAAACAGATGAGAATGGATTTTTAATTTTTTCCTCTCTCAATTTTGGTTTATCTCAAACTTGCCACAAGCAATATCTTTAAAATATATTTTAAATTCCATATACTGCACTCACTTCACAGATTTCCTGGAAGTCTGTAGGGAAAGAATTATAAGATCACAAAATTATCTGGGTTGGAAGGGACCTTTAAATGTCATCTAGTCCAATCCCCCTGCAATGAGCAGGGACATCTTCAGTCAGATCAGGTCAGTCAAAGCTCCATCCAATCTGACTTTGAATGTTTCCAGGGATGGGGTATCTACCATCTCTCTGGACAGCCTGTGCAGGTGTAGGCACGAATCAATTTTTCCCATGTGGTGTGAAGGATTAAGAAATTCCTTAAACTTGGAAAAAAAAAATAGCCTAGTATTAAGTTCCCTTTTTATACAGAATCTTTGGTTTCTTGCAGGTTTCTCCTGAATTCTCAGCTGAATAGCTCCAACCCAGGCTTTATGTGGGAGCTCTGTCCATCCACCCTTTGATATCAACTCTCCTTTAAGCTGCCTAAAAGCATCAATACCAACTTATTACTGCTTGTTTAGATACTGGGCCTCCCTCTCCTACACCTCCATTGGGACATTCCCTTCTCCCTAAGGAGCAGGAGGGAAAGCAGAATGGGCCCTGAGTGAACCACTTTAGATTAAACACATCCAGAAGGAGCCCTTGGAAAGGCAGGGAAGGACTAAACAAGGCTGATGTTTAAAGCATCACCTGCACTCCAAGGGAGGCTGGAAGCTGCTGAGGCTCAGGCTCTTCCTGGAGGTCAGACCCCCAAAATTAGCCCAGAGGGTGGTGCAGGTAGAGGGGCTTTCATTGCTCAATCACCACTGGTGTCCAAGGTTGAAAACAGTGCTTCATCAGAGCTGTGGTTCCTCTCCAAAGCAGCTTGACTTGGGGATGGGGGAGGTAAACCTTCCTTCTGGCTGTAATGTGCTTGCAAGGAGGCTGCAAATATGTTTGGGGGTTTTTTGTCTCCCCTGTGAGCAAGTTACTTTGGGAGTAGTGGTAGGTGTTTCTACCAATCATCTGTGGCTACCCAGGGCTTCTGCCTGCCAGTCTCATAGCAAGGGAGCAAGTGGGATCTGGGGCTCCCACTGGAGGTCCTGTGAGGGCAGGGGTCTCCTGGAGCTCTGTGGTGGGCTGGGGAGGGGGAGTGCTGGACAGTGTATCCAAACTTCAAAAACGAGAACTCAGGCCCTGGCTGAAATTCTGGAGATGCAGTTGCACATTTGAGAACAGAAATGTTTATGCAACAGGGGAAATTCTGATAGGAGTGCAGAAATATTTAATGATCTTTGTTTATCATCCTTTTCCAGCAGAAAGGAGAGGGAGCAGTGTTGTTTCACAGATAAAAAGCTAGTTCTTGCTTTTTGTTAATGTTGCTGTCACTCAGCAAATACTCCACCAGAGCTGGCTGACCTGCTGCAGAAGTCTGCAAAAAGGGGCTTTTTCTTCCAGCCTGGTAATGCTGTGTTGTGGGAGAAGTGATGCTTCCAGGGGCCAGGAAGGAATGTTGGCTGCAGCAGAGAGGCTGCAACACACTGGCATGAAGGACTTGGTGTTATGGGTTTGCCAGGGACCTGGATGCTCTATGTGTGCTGGAGCAGTATTCTGTATCAGAGTTTGTTGAGTGCTTTTTTTCCTTAATTAAGAGTATTTTGTCACTTATGGCACTTTATTGATCCCTTAGCCATTGATGCCCAGTAGGGTAAGGATATAAGCAAGCTTTATAGCTGAAATTATAAATGTATGACCAGATCTAGGCTGTGTCAGCAGTCTGCACAGAAGAAGCTCTGACCCAGATAATGATTAGCACCAAGAGGTTCATGTTCATCACTTTAATACTTTAAATATTGTGATTTGCAAGCCTGTAACAGCCATTTGCAGCACACAGGGACTGGCAGCAATGCTACTTGCTCACCAAAGGGTTTTTTCCAGAATTTTGGATCATGTTAGATCTGGGGTTCTCTCCTATGTAAGCAATACTGATAACTTCAAATCCTGCTTCCCAGCTTGCCTTGGTTTTTTCACCAGAATTATATTGTGGGAAAGAAAAACTGGTATTTTGCAGCGTACTAAGTATTTTGATATTTGGGAAAGGGGGGAAGACATGAGATGAGTCCAAAGGGAAGGACATGTGTTAGATGCTGTCCTGAGCCTGCTGTCCATGGGCCATCACTAACCCTGTGCTCTCTGCTCCCACAGGGCCCCCGGGGAGGCGAGGGAAGCCCGGCCGGCGTGGAGAACCAGGTGAGAGCACCTGCCCATGGCACTGAGGAACCTGGGGGGCCACTGGGGCTGTGGGACCCTCTGCTAATGATACCTGTCACCTCCATCTAACAGGCTGTGGAACAGGGGCATCCCTCACCCCTATGTAAATTCCACTCAAAATACCCACAGCTGTTGCATCTTTTATCCATCCTTCCATTTCTCTTTGCAGCATTCAACCTCATTACTGCCCCACCCAACATTAAAGAGGGACAAGTGAATGAAACAGGGAACTCCCCAGCCATGTTAGATGGGAGGTGTGCACTGGCTTGTTCTCTGCATGTGGACATATCCAGAGGTTGCCTGCCAGCCAAAGGGTGGTGGTGTCTGTATTTGGGAGCCAGGGATAACCAAACCTTGGCCACCAGCCCTGGGCACATCCCCTGAGCATCAGCGTGCGCTCAGCCTGGCTGAGCAAGAGCAACCTTGCTGGGGATTTTCTTCTGAGCTGACTGTAATTCTGTGTCTCTGTCACTTCAATGTATCTGTTGAGGTTTGGGCTTTTGTCCCTGTCTTTGAAATGGGAAAGGACTGACCCTGTTTCAGCTGGGGAGAAGTGCTGTTTACATTCTGCTGTTGGGTCTGAGTGCTGCTGGAGAAGGGAGAGATGCAGCTGGTGTTGCTCTTTCTGAGGAAAACAGACAGGGATGTGCCCAGAAAGCCAAACAGGTTTTGGGATTGCCTCAGCGTGCCAGAAAGCAGCACATGAAATTCCATGTCCCAGGTCTTAGGTTCTTGCACACCAATAGAATGAACAGGAGCCAGTGGGTTTTCATTTAGTGAGGAGGCTGAATTCTGTTCTCTGCTGCCTCTTGCTATAAAAGATTCACAACTGGGATTTCAAAAAGGGCAGCATAACTTTCTGATCATCAATATTTTAAACAACTTTTGTGACTCTGAGGAAAGGAAATTGAGTGGATATGTGCTGCACACCAGCAGCAGCACATGAACTGATGGACAAGAAAAGCAGGCAGGCATTTCCCTTCTCTTCCACTGATGGTATTCTGGAGTGCATTAGGGGTTTTCTGAGATATTTTTGTTCCTGAAGCATCAGGGATTTACTCCTGGCCAAGGGATAGGTATTGATGGGGTGGTGGTGGATCCCAGCCAGCTTTGTTAATTTGTTTCTTTTTCCCAGCAGCTGGACTGTAGGAATAGCCACCAGAGAGCTTTGATTCTTTTTTTGGTTGTTTTTTAAATATCACCTAAGAGCTTTCAGGAGCACAGTGGAATACAGCATTCAACCAAGGGCAGCTGGAGAGGTCAGCCAATGGATCTGATTTTATATGCAGGCATTTATGTAAATTCTGTGCAAGATGTGTCTTTGGTCCAAGCAAAAATCTGGGAGGTAATGCTGAGCTTGCACATGCCCTTAAATCTCTTCTCTCTGCTTCATGTAAAACTTGGGAAAAGCAGCATTTTCCCTTGTGTTGTGACACATCTGCAAATGCACTTGAGCATCCCTCTGATGAAGCAGAAAGCTGCCAGGGAATCAATGCAGAACCAGCAAGAAAACAAGCATTATAAAAGAAAAAAAAAAAGAAATTAATTACTGATGATAAAAAAAAATTCAAACCTTAGTAACAACTTTTTTGAAATTTCTGAAGTTGTGGAGGAAAATAGAGAAGAGTGGATCAGCCACCCACTGCACACAGCCACACACTCAGGCTCAAAGGGGCAGCCCAGTGAAATCCAAGGAATGCAGTGCAGAGCCTGTGGATTGCCCCACTGCAGATACACACACAGGGAGCAGGCATCCTGCTGTGTATTGCTTTTGGCTGAGCTGCCAGATGTTTGTTTTTCCAGATAACTTGAATATATATTTCTATATTTGTTTGAGAACCTGACCACACATAAACCAAGTCCTTGTTCCTTCACTACAGCTGATAAATGTGAATAAAACTTTGTTTGTGTAGCATTCTGGTGTCCATCCCCAGGGACCCTGCCTGCTTAGGGCTTCACAGCCTCCAGACAAAGGCTGTTGGAGAGCCAGAAGACTCAGCCCTGCCAAGGGGAGTGTTTATCTCTGGCATTTGTTGAAATGCTCATGCTGAAAAACCTTTTCAGATTCATATTGAAACTTTCAATGTAAATCTCTAAGAAACAAGCAGAGAAACTGTTAAGAGATACTCCTGTCCCTTTTAATCACACCCTCTTGTTGATTTAAACCAAGACTGAATTTTGCTTTTTTTCTTCTGCCATGATGGATCCAGATAAAATAAATTAACCCAATAGCTCTGTTTCTCTAAACTAAGAATTCATCATCATGAAAATGCATTGGGACAACTGCTCTCTTCCATAGATATGCACCATACCATAAAAGATTAATTTTTAAACCATTTCTCATGGAAAAAAAATTAACTATTTAGACCACTTGGATGTGGAACAAGGCTGCTCCACTTTCAAAAACACTGTTAAACCAGTGGGGTGAACCCCCATTGCCCCCAGAACCTACCAAGGGCAGGCAGTGGGACCTGCTGGGGCCCTGCCTCTGGGCTTGCTAGTTTATTTTGCTGTAGAGGAGCATAAAGGCAACAAGTTTCCCCCTGGGGAGCCCTGGAGGGCAGAGGGGGCTGCACTAAACCCCAGCCTCCCTCTGGGCTTCACATCTCTGGTGGCAGCTTGAGCTCCCCATGGTGGCATGGTCGTCCCTGCTGTCATCCCTTCCCTGACCCCAGACACAGGGATCAAGTACCTGGGGGAGTGTTCCTGCCACCATCAGCCCAGCTGAACAAACCAGGGAGTAATTGAGTCAAATGGCTCCATCCAACCCATTTTATTTACTCTCTCCATCATCTGGCCCCATGGGAATCACTGCTGCAGCAGAGGAGCAGTCCTAGAGCTGGGCACAACCACTGCAAGAGAGGCTACTTTTAAAAACCAATTTATCCCACTGTTGTTACCACAACAGAAAAATTCCACCAACCAGAAAATTCACACCAGCAGCCACCCTGGGGAAATGTCACTTTGGCTGTTTGGTCTGGTCCAGCACGTCCTGAGCTCCACCCCATCCTGCTAGGACAGACACAAGTGTCCCAGCACCCTTATTCCTGCACATGATCATCAGCAGTTTCTTTTCCAGCTGGAAAGCAAACACAGCCTTGAAGAGTCATGTGCACCCACCCATGAACGCGGTGTATAAAAAGAAAAACACATTTTAGTACAATTTTATGTGGGATTTTCAGCCTTCTCTCACTGTGGGGTGGAAGAAAGGTCTTGCAGCACTTGCTGTGGTGGCTGGTCCTGACAGCCAGCCTGCTCATCTCAGATGCAGTTCCTTTTCCTTGCCAAAGGCAAATTCAGGTTTAATGTCATGTTAGCTTATTTTTTCAATGTGATATGTCCCAGTGAGGACACAGTTCAACTGCTGGAGTGAGCGTTTGTGAAATAACACGGATTTTGGCCAGGGCCTGGGCGGTTTTGCTTCCCTCCTTACTGCCAGCTGGTGCTGTGTGAGTGGGATGGGGTATGGATGCACAGCCCTCACGGGGCTTTGTGTTTATTTTTTTTTAAGATTGAGCCATGCTGGGGTGTTCCTGAAGGATGGATGAATAGGATCCAGGATTTGGGAGCTTCATTTGAGTATTGGTTCAAAGGCTTTGCACAACTAGATGGTGGGAGACAATGTTCCTGTCTCTTGGAATATCATTCTGCTTTCTTCCCCCGGCTTGACAATTGATCAAAAAATGGATCTGAAGCTCAAAATCTCTCAAGATAAACCAGGAGACAACCCACATGAAACATTCAGCTTGGGAAGTCTCTGAGAAAGGCTCTGCTCTCCTCACATGGAGCTGCTTCAAAACACAAACGTGCAAAGCTGATGGCTGGTGTTGTGTAGCACCTGTTTGCACCAGCTGTGCACAGCTACAGCCCAGGGTGATAAATATTGGCTGCTTTAGGCACAAAATTGCCTTTACAGGTGGGCCTGAGAGGGCATTTTTTAATGAAGTGTTATTTCATTGGAAAATCCTCACTTGGCATAATTTCTGGTTTTGGCAGAAAAAGTTTTGTTTATAAAATATTTTCACTTCAAAAGCAGTTTTTGGGGAAATGTGTTGAAATTGTTGCTATGGGATAGAAGTCTTCTGTCCACCACCCATGATTTTTTCTTTTTCTTTACATTACGCTGCAGGTGTTGCCTGAATTTAAACTTCTAACAAAGATTTAATTCAAAGGGATTTTTTGTTTGTTTGGGCGGGCTTTTTTCTTACAGCTATTCTATTTACGCAAATATCCTGATTTGGAACAAGAAAGAATCTAAAGCTTTTTTAAAAGGAAAAAAAAACTATGTGATTTCAATGCAGGGAAGGCTTATTTCCCTCCCAGCCCTATATATACTTAAAAACATATCTTTTACGTATCAAAATTTACACTTTCAAACCCATTAGCCATGTGATTGAATGGACAAGTGTAAATACACAGTTGTTATTCAGTAAGTACACATGTGGCTGTATATGGGTAAATCACACAGAAAATTGTATTTATTTGGGGATTTCCATTGCTCCCCCTATTTCTCACTATGAACTGCCTGTGACAAGCTCATACTCAAGGACTTCTTTTTCTGCTAACTTCAGGAAAAATCTAATCTGTCCCACATGTGCTCTCAGTAATGAGCCTCTGCTAGGAGAGCATATTCCCTCTGTGCCCCAGCATAGATAGGAGTCAACACACAGTGTCAAATAGTTTTTCCTAGATTCTGTGACTTCTTATGGCTGTAGCAGTTGTTACCCACGGCTCAGTTATTCCCCTTACAGTATCCTGAATTAATAGCTCTATGTGTCTGTATATACATAGTGTGTGTGTTTAAATACACATAGCCATGTATTATTGTAGATTTTTTATTTACAATTTTTTTACATCTTCAGGTGGCCACAGATGCATGTTTGCTACCTTAGGGATGGGCTATTTGCCCTTTAGAGTTGCAGCAAAGTCCCCTCTAACTCTTCCTGAGCTGTTGGAAATGTCAGGCTGGTTTTGTTTCCTCTGCCTGGCTCTCTCCTCTCATGGCAGGAGAGCTTGCATGATAAATGATTTGCAGATTTAACAGAAATATCATCCCAAAATTTCCAAGCTGAAAAAATACTTGGAAATAAATGACTGTGACCTGTCATTTCCCATATGTTTGTGTACTGCTGGGAATGATGCCGCTGTGACCCGCTCGGGCTTTGGATATACAAAATAACATTAATGTTGGTCAATCAGGAAGTCTGGGTCATTAATTTTTAATGAGTTTTGATTTTCACCTCCTGCTAGCACAGCTGTGCATGTTCTTAAGGAATCTTTTTGTGTTTCCAAATATCTCCATGCCCTTGCATGCTAGAGCACAAGGTGTTCACTCCTGGTTATAGCAGCATCCTCCCTGTTCAGCTAAATCAACCATAGACCAAAATCTGTGCATTTGCAGGTTATCTTTGTCTTTCTCATCTTCCTTCTGAAATTAGCCCCCAAGTTAATTTGTCATGTAGTTTTTGAACACAAAGGCTGTTTCCAACTTTTATTTGTTATAAGAAGAATTTGCTTTCAGCCTCTCACACTGATTCTTGTCAGTGAAAATGATTAGCAGTAAATTCTGGCAAATTTATTTGAAAAGAGCATAAATCTTGTGCAATGTACCCACAATGATGAGATGGCTGGATAAGGGGCAGCCTCTGGGTACAGGATCATCTTCTTTACTTATTGTTGAATTGCAAAATATTTTACTTTCTTTCATGGGAAACAAGTGTCTTGTGGCTGGGCTGTTGAAAATCATGTTCAGCAAACCAGAAAGTGATGTTGTCCTTAGGAGGAGAAAAGATCAGTTCAATAGGTTTAAGTTTATGCCTTAATGAAGATTTTTTTAGCCTCAGTTGGCCAACAGCACAGTGAAAGATTGGTGTAATTCCACTGATGGGGCTGGAGAACATCCAAAATTGCATGTACAGATCCCCCCATTTGACTGTGATTCCTGAATTTGGGAGGAGGAAGCACTTTAAAAGAGCACTCACCTGCACGAGTTGGGAAGAAAAAAAACAGTAGCTGAGAAAAGGAAACAAATTCCAAAGAGATTATAATTGGTACATGATTGAAATCCCATATTAAAATAATTTCCTGTCCACTTCTTTGCGACTTAGTCTTGACTTTTCCACAAAAGGGCTTTTGTGAGTAGCCTGGTGTAAGCGAGTTAATAAATCAGGTTTATGATTCTCAGCTAATAAATTGGCGTAGAGCCATTGGCTTCTGTATTCAGAAGAAATTAAACCAAGGAGAGCAAGTCAAGCCCCTGTGCTGCTGGCCTGGAGTGAGATGTGCCTGTCCCTGCCCCAGGCATGACTGTGGCTGTCTGTGCTGACCCCCTTCAGGTGACAGATCAGTGGGATGCTTCGTGGTGCACTGCCAGTCATTACTTGCTGCCATCCCTCATTCTTAGGCTTGTTTGGGTTTTTTAAATTCAACTTAACAATGTTTTTAATTTTAAAATTTATTTTAAAATCCTTGAAAAGGCATTGACTTGAAATATGTTTTTTGAATCATATTGTTGAATAACATAAGATGAACAAAGCTTTTTTATTTTTTGCCTCCATTTTAAGCTTTCTCACTTTTTTTTTCCTTTTCTAATTGTGCTTAGTTTCTGGTTTTGATCAGGCAAGAATCAGAGCATGAAGAAATCCCAAGCAGTGCTATAGGCTGCTTCATGACCAGGAGTGCAATGAGGATTGCTTTGGATTAGGGCTCAGTGTTCACCTCACTGCAGCACCAGTTTGGGGAAAGTGCAGAAATCAGTGTGGCTGCTGGTGAACACCCTGCACTGCTGGGGGATATTGGGGAATGTTTCTTTTTTACTGCTGTTAAAGCCATTCTCAGATGGTGCTGCTGGCCCACAAAGCCCAACGTGGGTGTGATGGGAATTACCCTGGAGCCAAGGCACTGTGCAGCAGCCCACTGGCTGCTGCTGGGCACGAGCAGGGAGGTGACACAGCACTGTGGGGTTGTGTGACGTGTTTGGAAGTCAGGGAGACATGGGCACCATCCCACAGCAACATCTGGGGTCTGTGGAAGCAGCAGCACTGTCCTTTCAGGTCCCTACTACACTGCTCCTCTGGCTTCTGTGCGTTTGTCTCTTGCTCCTCCTGCATTACCTGAAGGATAGATAAGGTCCATGGTGAAAATATAGATTTTATTTATAAAAATTTGCACATTCTTCTGGTCATGTCTGTCTCCTTTTTGCTGGCCACAGGTGGTGCCCAAGGCTCTGATGCCCTGCACATGGGCCCTGCTTTGTGACGTGCCCAGGGTCTTGTGGGGGGAGAGGAAACAGTCATACAGTGAAAAAGATGGGAAAAGAGTGGGTTTACTCTCCTGTCAGTACTGCTGTGCCAGCAGCAGGGGTGAGGAGGTCCTATAACAGGAGGATGTGGATTGTACTGAGTATATCTGGAAAGTCTTCACATGGGAATTGGGCTGAAGAGTCCTAAATCATTCTGTTGTTGGTTCCTGCTTTGTGTTGCTTTATCAGATTATATTTTTTCATTGTAATTGACTCTTTTTTTCTTTGTTTTTCTTTTGTTTTCCAGGACCTGCAGTAAGTATTGCGGACTTTACTGTTGGATCAACAAAGTTAAGGCTTCCCCTTCCGCTGCTTTTCAGCGTCCTTGCAAAAGCACAACATTTTTTGGTAGAGGTGTGTCTGGAAACAAAATCGGTACCAGATGCTGCTGTATTTTTTTTTTTTCATTATTATAGACAAATTGTGGGGGGAATTTTAAAATGTTTAACTTGCTGCCCCAAGAGACTTCCAGTAATTTTAAACTCAGAAAATATTCAGCAAAAAGGAGTTTTCCCTTTAAGGAGTTCTTTATTCTGCCTCTATTTAACAGAAAGAGTGCTGTACTAATATTTAACATGTTACTGGGTTTATTGGTTCTAAAGCTCTGTCTTGCTTTTCTTATCTGTTGTGTTTCCAGCATTTAATATGGGTTTGGTCACCTCACAAGGGGGGCTAGAGGGAAAACCATAGCTTGCTTGCTTCTTTCTTTGAAGTCTTGGGTAGAATAATGAGCATTCCTACCAATGCAACCAGAAAATTTATGGGGAAATACTTGTTTGAAGGGGTAATAGTTGAAAATGTGTCAACTCCTCCTTTCAAATGTTCAGACGTGCCTTTGGCTGTGCCACCACATCCAAATATGTTGTTCTCCTGCTGGTTTTGGACTGAAAATTTATGTTTTGTTTGTGCCCTCCAAGTTCATGCTGAGAGTTCATTTAAAAAATAAATTATAGGTATTAGTTGCTTCTGGTTTTCTACCTTTCTTCCCCCAAAGGACGAGGAGGAGAGGTTCAGGATGTTTGCAGCCACATTTCCCTGTCTGTCATTGCACTGACAGAGGCATTTCTTCAGGTTGTTCTCTTCCTATAGAGCCTCACTGGGTTAAAAAGAGCTTATTTTAGGGAAAATAAATTTGGCAACTATTCCTGGGCTAATAAATTTCCAGTTCTGTTTTGGTGACAAGGAGTGGGGACTGTCCCAGCACCACAGCTTTGGTTCTCCTGGGATTGGCAGCACTGTCTGTGCATTTAGTTAAGGGTTTTCACCCCTTTGAATTTTTGCTTCTATTTCAAGTTCATTTTTTCACATAAATACTTAAGAGAGGCTTGAGCAAAACAATTATTTGGGATTACAAATAAAGAGCATACTGGGATACTGCCTATTTAAAGCTCCTTATATACACCTTTAAGGGACATTCCCCCTTGGCTGACTGAAGTACCTTGGCTAGTTTGAAATGGATTTGTGTAGCTGTTTGATGGTGCTCACAGGCTCTTATCAGCCCACACACAGCTGGGTGTGTTGCTGCCTCACGTGTGCTGTCTGGTCACGTTTATTATGGCGATCCAACACAGACAACATATGGTGCACTATTAATTTTTCTTTGTCTCTAGTTGGTTTCATTTCCTGGTTCCCACGGCACTATTGAATTGCAAATGGAGCACAGGGGAGATTTAACACAAACAAGACTTTTTTTCCTTTCCTCTCCCCTTGCCCTTCTTTGAAAGACAAGTCCTGGTTTAGTTAATTTTTGGGTGGGGTGGGGTTTGTTGGTTGGTTGATTGGTTTTGGTTTTTTTTAATCCTGCTTTTTAGCATACGTAGCCTTTGCCAGAGACATCTTTAAGCATAATATAAAGTAAGTCCTAGAACCCACAGAACCACAATATTATTTTATTTCAACAGTATTCATTTATTAGTTTCTTCTGTTTCTTGATTTAGACCAGAAGGAATTGATTACTTCTTACATGTACAGCATTACACTGCTCTAACTGTATCCCCAATTCTGTTGTTCCCTAGTAGCAGTTGTTCTGGTATTTTATTCTTTTGGCTGTCATAAATTAGTTATGCATATAAAATTATTAGAATTTGTGGTACAGGATTCGTGGCTGATGGATGATTGATTGTCCTGTCATAAGTAAGGGGTATTCTGCTCAGATATGCTATAAAACCTCTGTTTTGGAGAGTATTAAAATCACATGCTGGGTAGGAAATTTCTACAATTGAAATATAGACTTACCACAGACCATAATTAAACATTTACAGTCACAGATATTAGCAAACACTTTATGTGTTAGTGTGCTGGCTGAGGAACTCATCAGCAAGCGAGGGCAGGGCATTCCAAGTGTTTCCTATTTATCTGTGTGTGCTCCACTGCCATACATCTCCATAAAAACCCCCCTGTACCCTTTATCCCAAGACTGTAATTGGTTGCACAGGCAGTTGCTGTAGTCAGTGCTGTTTCTGGATGGATCAAGAGTGCTGCAGGAGCCATTCCAGCTGCAGGGCTGCTTAGGAGAAGGGAGAACAGATCCCCTGTGGTTGGTGGGAAGGGGCTGCTGGAGCTGTTCCATGCCATGAGAAAAGCCTGACTGACTCTGCACCCACAGCATGCTGACACAACCCATGTTTATGGCAGCAGATGACATTGCTGCACACATACTCACTCACCTCACTGCTTTGTGTACCAGCCAATACTCAGCAGCTCCCTGGGAATCTGCCGTGGGTCTGGCTTGCAGCAGGCTCTGCTGTAGCTCACGGCATGGTTAACAGCCCCTCGGGCTGTAAACACCTCTGGGAGCTCCCCAGAAGAGCAGGAAGGTGAAATAGCCTGAATGGGCTGTGGTTTATTCTGCTGATCCTGCAGCTGCTACTAGGAACTTCAGTAGGGCTGTTCCCTCAGCATCACTGTGCTTTCTGCTTCATTGCAAACAAAGCAAAGCTTAGATGTGAGCTGGGAGAGCTGCATCCTGCAAGGAAGTTAATGGATCTTAGAGGGGTAAACCTTCACCAAATCAAGTGCTGAAATAGGAGTTTAAAGCTCAGTGATTGCTGTCCTGGCTGCTGGCTCAGCAGCTGCAGCCTCCACGACCTCTCCCCAGACCTGAGGTGCTTTCTTTCCTCTTGGTACCCCCACCCAGGGCAGTTTATGGCCAGGACTCAGAGTGTGCCATGCGTGTCTGTGGCTTCAGGGGCAGCAGGGCTGGGCAAAGGCAGCAGGGATGGGTGCAAGTTGGCAAAACCCGCGGTAAGTAGCCAAAGGAAGCAGGAGATCAAAATCCAGGGACAATACACTGTAGGTGTGACCTCTCTGATAGGAAAGTTGCTCCAAGAGGTTCTCCAGAGTTTAGTGCCAGGGCTGTCTGGAGAGCCAATGGCCCCGTGTCCTGCCTGCTGCTATGTGATGTCAAGCTACTGCAGGTGCATTGACTGACTTATCTCCCTTGTTCCCCCCCACAGGGGCAGTCAGGACGCGATGGTTACCCGGTAACTCCACTACTCCTTTGATTTTTATTCTTTTCTAATCTGCACTCTGTGGTCCTCTCCAGCTTTTTCCGTGACGCTTGATTCTCCTTGCCTGTTTTAAGCTGCTTTTTTTCATCATTTATTCCCTCCTCTCTTTCTTCATTAGCAATAGCTTTTGAGAGATTCAGCCCTAAAATTTAAAAGCCTGAGCAATACAGTAATCTCCCTTAATATTTATAGGGATGAAATACTTGAGCCCTTTAATGGTTGTATTCATGCTCTTGCTTAAGAGTTGACTGGACTGCAAAAAAACTCCAAAGCCTTTGTCCCACTTAGAACTGTCAGAGGGGGTACTGGGGAAAGAGCCTCAGATGTTGAGATAGATCCTCATTTTCCCATGTCCAAAATTTTTCCATGGTGCAGAACTGTCCTGCTGGATGTGCAGAGAAAGAGAGTCCTTGCTCTGGCAGATCCCAAACCTCAGCCTCCTGGCTGGCTCCCCTCATCCTCATCAATGCCCTTGGATGGCCACAGTGCTCCAGCTCCGAGGGGCTCAGTGGTTCATCAGGGAGCCACTCCCAAGCACACACTTGGTGTAAGTGGTTGGTAAAAAACACTGTAAATTCTCCATGTTCAAGGCATGGAGAGAGAGTTTCCATCTCTGCTCCTGCTTTTTTGATGTGGTGAGTTCTGCACTGCCTGTTGCTCTGAAAGGAGTGTATTGGCTATTCCTAGCCTTCTCCTTCCTGTGGTTGATGCCCTTTTTTCCTTTTTTTTTTCTTCTTTTATTTTTTTTTTTTCCCTGAATGAGTGAGGTAAGGAAACCTCCCTGCTTGTCTCCACCACCACGTGCCCTGGCCTGGTTCCCCTTGAGTGCCCAGAAACCATAGAAACACCTATTGAGTTTTATGTGTGTCAGGGAGCTCAAGAGAAGAGGACTGGAAGGGAAATCCAGGGGAATTTGCAGTTCTGGGGAAATGCAGTGGCATTTCCCCAGAAATTGAGAGGTGGGAGATGGGGTTAATTTCACAGAACCAGCCTGTGTTGCCCCTGCATCCCTGACATGAAAGTACTTGAACTCCCCCAAATGATCAGGATAGATGAAGTTTGCTGTGAGGGGAGGCTGTGGGTGAGCAGGGCTCTGTGTCCAGGGAAGGGGTTTGTCTCCCTCAGGTGGCACCTGCCCGCAGCAGCCCCGGAGATGCTGGAGCCAGGAGGTTGTACAGATGCTGCAGGGGTCTGTTGGAAATTAAGCGTTTAATTTATAAGAAGTTAAGATGTGAAATTTCACTCTAATGGGCTGTTAATGTCATTTTTAGGGTGGCTTTTTGCCCTTGTGAGGTGTGGCAAACACTGCTGGATTAGCAGTGCCCTTGGTAGGTTTGTCCCTTCTGCTATCTCAGTCGTGGTTTAGTTGCAGAACTCCAAAAACCAGAAACTCTGGGGGAAACAGGGACTGTTCCCTAGGAGAGAGTATCACCACTGTCCCCATGGCAGCCTGGCACCTTGCCTGTCCCAGCTCCTGGAGAGGGATCTTGGTGATGCTCCAGCACTTCTGGACAGTGTCAGGGACTGGGAATGACCTCAACTCTGCTGCCATATCTGCACTGGGGAAATGGCATTAACATCACCACAAGGTTTTTCCTCTTCTCTTACTCCCAGGAACGGCAGTGCAGGTGAGGTGATCTTATCCTAACTTTGAAACCAGCAAACACTGAATTGCTACATCCACATAGCTGTGGCTGTACTAATTAACTTTATCTAATAAGGAAGTGAGGATAATTTTATTTCCAAAGCAAGATTTATCTCTGAAGAAGGAGGAAACTAAACATAAAGCTGACTTGGGAGTATTATTCAGCAGAAACATATGGATAGCCGGTTGCATATTCAAATGAATTTACTTATTTAGTTCCCTTCAGGGTGATCAAATAAACTGAGCTGTTTCGGGGGATGGATGTGGTGAAAATGCAGAGGTAGAAGGTGGATATTAAGTGGTGTTTGGTGACTCATGCATCCCTCAGCCAGCAGAGCTTTAAGCTGCTAGTTTATAACTGAGCTGCAAGCAAAGGAAGCTTTAAGGGGATGAAGTGATCCAGAGCTCTGGAAATGTGGCCGACAGAGAAAACAGCTTCTATGAGATGACTTCAATATTTTCATACTTAACATCTTAGGAAGAGAGGTTTGGACCTTACAATAAAACTTTACAGCAGGAACAGTTTCTTTTCTTTATGAAGTTCTGTAAGTTTATTATTATTTTTGAAATCCCATAGTGGATTTAGTTTCCATTTTTAACCCTATGACATATCCTACTAACATTGTCATAACAGCTATGAAGATGTTGAGATTTGTTGCTCTTCTGCTCTTGTTTGATTTGGTTTTGATATCTCACTAATCATGGATCATAGCACATACCTCAGCCTGAAATTCAGTGTAAGGGCTGTAACATTTTCCCCAGTAACATTTGAACTTGGCCCATTTCAGCCAGATTTGACAGAAGGAAAAAGACTTTGCAGAGAGTAGTTTAATTCTTGATACTGGGGGCAGATTAAGGGGAAAAGCTTTTCTGATGCCAGTGGTGAGGCAGGAGCCATGCTGCCATACAGCTGCCTTGTGCTCAGGTTTGCACCAGGGCAGCAGATCAAGAGCAGATGTGCAGCCACCACAATGATGGAAATGTGCTTCTTGTTGGGCAGGACCAGGCTCTGGGACCCCTGGGACAGGATCCCCTGGGACATGTCCCAGGCTGTGCTTCCTGAGGCAAGGACCATCCCTGCTCTGGGGTGGTTGTGATGTGCTGCCAGCATGTTGGGGTCATTTGTCCTGGTGAAGCTGGGAGGGAGGGAGGGGCTGACTGTGCAGAGGGTGGGTGCAGTGGGGCTGTGGCTGCTTTTGTGAGCTGGGCAGGCAGCTGCATCTGGGCAGGAGGAAAAGGAGAAAATGAGGAGCGGATGGGAGAGCTGAACTGCGAGTAGGCTTTGAGCTGACCTCTCAGAGCAGGAGGGGCTCTGCATTGCACAGCTGTTTAATTGGATATTAGGAAACATTTCTTCACCAAAAAAGTTGTGAAGCATTGGTCTGGACTGCCCAGGGAAGTGGAGTTCCTGGAGGGATTTAAAACTCTTGATTTAGTGGTGGGCTTGGCAGTACTGGGTTAATGATTTGACCTGGTGATCTTAGAGGTCATTTCCAACCTGAATGATTCTGTGGTTCTAGGCAATAGCTGTGCAGTGCTCTTAGCAGACTTGCCCCCATCTCTTCTCTGCTTCATGCAGGGATGGTTCTGTACTTGCCTTCAAACTACTGAGTTGTCCTCCTATATGATATTTCTCCTCTTTCCCAGTGAGATGCTGCCTTTGTGGTTCACCAGAACCCATTCCCTTCTCTTCTCCGTTTACTGGAGAGGCCTTTTGAAGCCAAAGTCTCTGTTTCTTGAAAGTTTCATCTGCCTCTACTATTCATCCCTAAAATCAGTCTCAGCTACATCGCTACGTGACATCCCAAATGCAGGGTTGTCACTTCAAGTGGGAAGAAACCAAAAGAATGAAGTTGATTAATGAGGGGAATTACTTCATGTGCATGTCTTCATTAATAGAAAGCAGAGCAGGGAAGAGGCTTTGCAGAAGAAAAGTATGATATGAAAAAGGTTGTCTCGTTTTATACATTTCCCTTAGAATACTAGGACTTATTTTTAGTTGAGCAGTGTGTTACTCATTTTGTCCCTCTGGTGTATAATGTTTGCCTCCTGAATTTTGTTAATCACTTGTGTGTTGCCTGGAAGATGGCAGGCATCATCCTGCCCATCTCTTGCAGCAGTGGGAGGGAACATTTTGAGAAGGCAGGAGAAAAGGCATCATGCTCTGCCTGCTTAGAAGTCTCGAAGCTTGTTACTGAAAATAGAAAATAATTCAGCATTAAGTACCCAGCTCTGTAGTCTCCACAACAGATATTGATCTGTCAGAATGAATCTAGAGGAGGCCATCAGGATAAACAGAGGAATGGAGAACCTCTGCTATGAAGAAAGGCTGAGAGAATTGGGATTTTCCAGCTTGGAAAAGAGAAGGCTTTGGGACATGCTAATTGCAGCCATGCAGTACCTGAAGGAGCTACAAGAGAGCAGGAGGGGGAACTATTTACAAGACCTGGAGTGACAGGACAAGGGAATGGCTTCACACTGACAGAGGGTGGGGTTAGATGGGATATTGGGAAGAAATTCTCTGTTGTGAGGATGGTGAGACCCTGGCACAGGTTGCCCAGAGAAACTATGGGTGCCCCCTCCCTGGAAGTGTTCAGGGGCAGGTTGGATAGAGCTTGGAGCAACTTGGGACAGTGGAAGGTGTCCCTGCCCATGGCAGAGGAGCTGGGCCTAGACAGTCTTTAAGGTTCCTTCCCACCAAACCATTCCATCATTCTGTGACTAATAGTGTCCTTTTCTAATGACAGGTAACTGCAACCAATATAATCCATTAATGGGCTTAGGGAAAAAAAGAATCAAGACACAGACATTGCTGGCTCAATGCTGGCTTTTCATTTTGGGGAATAATTGCACTGTTGGAATTGAAATATTCCTGTACAGGCCATTCTCACATATTTGTAGTCCAACTCACGCTAAGGAGCTATTGGAGCTAAGCAGGTCAGCATCTTCAGAAACTTTTATTTTGGGAGCCTTGGACAATGAGCTAATATCTTCCTTTGGCTGCAGTGTTGTAATCCAGATCTATCCACTGAAGTCAGCTGCAATGTATAAGCCAGAAATCAACTGGTAAGGATGGCAAAACTCTGGTTTTAATTAATTTTCAAGACATAAAGTGAAGCCAAATGTGTTTCTCTAGGCTGATGTCTGTGAGAGGGGTTGAAGAAGCACGTGTAGAAGGGGAGATGGTTCCCTGACATAAAAACCCAGCACAGTGAAGCACTGGAACAGTGACTTTGGTTACAGCTCTGGACCTTGACCATAAACAGTGGAGTCTGGGGTTTTCTCCCCTCAGCAATTAAGAATTTCAGTTAGTAGGCAACTTAGGGAAAGTCTGTGCAAACGTTTTGTGTGCAACCCATAAATATAATATGAATGCAGACAGGATGATGTGTGGGAAATGAGGAACACATGCCTTAGCCTCTTCCTGGTGGCAGCTCCTCTGTGCCGTTGTGGTTCCTTTTTTACCAGAAAGCTCCAAGGCATGCATTTAACCAGGCATTTTGGAAATGGCAACACCAGAAAACCACATGTGGCATTAATAATAAACTACTTTTACAAGAGACCTATGGGCGTAACTTAAAATGTTAGTGCCTGATGTGTTGATGAGTTGCCTCCACCTATGCAACTATCTCAAAGTGCTGCTTGGGTGTGCTGGAGGTGCAGCCAGGGAGAGTGGCTGGAGGAGCCCTGTGTAGCTCTGGGATTGCTCTGTGTCAGAGCAGAGCAGCAGGCAGTATTTTAACCTTTCAGGAGGGCTGCCAGAACCCCCATATGAGGTGTGGGAGGCCATGCTATGTGGCCACACCTCATGGGCTCTGTGGACCCCAAATTCTCCTGGCTTTTTGCAGTAGGCAGTTTCTTTCCAGACCTTGGGTGGCAGCTTGTGCATGGACGCAGTTGCCTGTGGTGTATTGCACGGGTGTTTTGGCTGGTTGTGCATTGCCAGACTTGGATACTTTTAAGCACTGTGTGGTGTGTTGAAGGCTTCTGCTGGTGAGGTATTTAGTTTTCTTAGCTAGGCTAATCAAGGTCATAATTGAATTTAGGTTTCAGTCCTGTGTTTGTTCTTATGTTTTACTCCTAAATATTCAGACTTCAAGGAGTGTCTCCTGTGGTCTCCTGTGACTTCTCCTGAAGTCATTTGCACACATACCTCTCCCAGTAAGAGCCCAAAACACAGAAGTAACAAACATTCATTTTACAAGAAAAACTTTGTAGTTCCAGGCTTCTTCATTTTATTTTAATATCAGTTTTGTGGCCAATTCAAGTAATTATTTGCCTAGAGGGAAAACTGTCTTTAAACAGAGAAAGCAGATCCAGCGATTTTTCCAGCGACATCCATTTGCTGGCTCTCTGATGTGAAAGCAACAATGATTTTGTGACAACCAGTTCTTCATGGCAGCAGTTTATTTTCCTTTTGATTTAGAGGTAATTCTTCCATGGGGATAATAAAAAGTTTTCTTATATCCTACCCAATAGACAAATTGCAGATGCATTTGTTTATCCCCTGTGATTCCAGTGGTTCTGGATGAGGAGAGGAGAGGAGAGGTTTCTGCCTTCTCACACAGCTTTTCCTCTGTTTTCGTGCTCTGAGTGTTGAGTGCAGCTAGTGGATCTGCATCTCTGTTTCCAGTGCATTTGGATCCAGCCCTGTGGTACAGAGGCTTGGTGTCTAGGCAGAGCAAAACTGAGAAAACTTGAGTTTTCTCATTAACCACCAAAGAGAGGTAATCCAAACAGAAGCTGCTAGTGACACTGGTGTTGAAGAACTATAAAGGCAGTGAGCTGCTGAAGTGTTTGCTTATAAAGCCGACATTCTTCCAAAATTACTTACCTACTTAAAAATTGTATTCCCAACTCAGAGGCCATCACCTCTCTCATAGGTGGATATTAAAAAATATATATCCAAAGCCCAACTGGGTATCAAATGCTTGAAGAAAGCAGTTGTGCAGAACACACAGAACTCATTTAAGCCTCAGAAATTTGGGGGAAATTGGGGGACTCTTTCTTCTATAAAAGTACTTTGCTGTTTTGGAAGAGAACTGGTACAATGTGATGCACAGATGAGTGAGTTCTTCCCTCTGCAATGGTGATCTGGAATGTCTGCCCAGGAGCCACAGTCTGTGCTGGGAGAAGTGAGCAAACTGTGCCTATTTTGGCATCTCCAAGGGACCTCTCTCAAAAACCCTAGCAGTGCCCCATGCAGCTCCAGCCCAGTGTTTGTTTTCCACCCCTTTGGACCAGTCAGTGCTAGATTTTATTCCAGACATTTTTCTTGAGCATCTTTGAGAAGACATCCAAAACAAAGAGGAAGCTCTGTGCACAGACAGAAGGCAGCACATCTTGTGGTTAAGGAAGAGGCAGCTCCTGCAGGGAGAAAGGTCCCTTATCTTGTTTGAAACCCTGCAGAATGTGGCTGACATGTCTGGAAGACAGCTGGGAATTGAAGCACTCTGGTGAACTCAGGCTAGCAATGCAAAGGAGGGGATGAACAGTGGGCAGAGCCCAGTGCTGCACCAAAAGCTTTCTGAGGATAGAGCTTGGGTTTGTTTTTCTGGTTGTGTCTGTTTGTTTGTTTCTTTCCCAAGGCTTTCAGAAGTGCTGGGGTGTTGGTGCCCTGTGGAAGGGAGGGAGCTGGGCTCTCCCTGCAGAGGCAGGCTCTGCATGCCCCGAGGTGGCTGCTCTCTTGCAGAGCTGTCTGGTTTGCATTAGGGGTGAAGTTTTTAGCAAATTACTGCTCCTTTCTGCTCCGTTTCCATCAAAGAATGGGCAGAGGCCTCCCAGCAGTCTGTGGACAGATTTTTTGGAATAGAGCACAGATCTGGGGTGGGTTTGTTGCCTTGTTAACACACAAGCTTGGCTCTTATCAGGCTGCTCTGCATTGTTTACCTGGCACCTCTGCTGGGGATTTACTGCTGGCAGCCAGGGCTGTGGGACACGGCTCCCTCTGAAGAAATATTCCAGAGCCTTTGAGGTTTGGTGATGCTGAGCCTGCCAGATGGTGTGGGCAGTGCCTGGGGTTGCTCAGGTGGCCTTTTTGGAAAGGAACGTGGCAGAGGAGTGAGAGCTGTGCAGCTGGGGGCTCTGTGTGTGAGCAGGACTCGCTCATCCCGCTGCCAGAGCAGCCCCAGCCTTTGGGCTTTCCACAGGACTGGCACTGGATGTTACATGCAGGGACATTAGATTTTGGGAAAACCCTTAATGCCCTTCCCCATAAAAATAAATGGGGTTTTTGACCTGACAGGGACAGCCTGGCTCCGAGGCCATGCAGGATGTGGCCTGCATGCATAAATTGTTTCCAAATGGAAACAATTAGTCTTGCAAGGATTAAAAAATAATGTCTCATCAATGCTGTTGTTTAGTGTTTGTAAGAAATTTGTAGAAGCTGTTTGATTTTGGTTTTTTTTTTTAAACTATGCTAAAACTATCATCTAGTAAAGGAAAAGTCAATTTCTAGTTTGTATGTAGTCATGGAGTGAAGGGGAATTTGTGTTGGACAATACTGAAATAGCTTTTTTCAAACAAAGGAAAAGAAAATTCATAGCAAAGGTTTGTCAATAATCATGTTCATCACTTTAAAAATAATTTATTTTTAAGTGCAGTGCTGTTATGTAGCAACCCCTTCCCATTGCAGTGAGGCCCTCCATGCTATACATAAAATTAAACATGAAACTATTGTGATATAAGTGATCTTAATGCTTAAACATGACAGCTCCTGGTCGGAATGTTTCCAATGTTTTGTCATGCTGCAGACTGATAGGATTTTAGGGGTCTCACACCAGGGACCCAGAAGTCCAGGCTGATGAAGGAGGAGCCTCCTGCCCAGGACTCCTCCAGCTCAGAGCAGTGAGTAGTGTGCTTGGGGTAATTCCTTGTATGACCAATTTCATACTCTTCACAAGTTTTTAAATGTAGTAATAAATTAATTTACCATTATAAATAATAATGATAAAAAATAAACCATAAAATATAAGAAATTAAATAATATATTTAAATGCAGTAATTTAAGTGCATTTGAAAGACAAATGATGAGTACAGCAGTGGTGGTATTGTATGGAGATTTTTTTTTATTATGTAAGGGTTCCTGATCCTTCTGCACTGAGGACCTCAGGGAGGAAGGAGGAGTAGCAGTAACTGGGAAGGAGGTGACATCCCAGAACAAGTCTCTTGGACTCAGTTTATTCACAGTTAGTGCCAGCGATTCTCAGCTGCTATTTAGAGGACTCGGTTCATTTTTTGTTTCTCAGTCCCTTTCCTCCCCTTTCCCTTCAGCTGGGGAGCTGGGAGCAGCCACAGCAACCTGGCTGCCTTCCTTCACTTTCCTTGTGACAGGCCTGGCAGGGCGTACTTGGCCACAGCTTTAGCCAGAGCTTTCTTCTCACACAAAAATGTGCTGAGGAACCACATGGCCAGCAGACACTGTTCTGCCTGTGAGGATTTACAGCCTGGCCTATAGGAAGGGATGGTCCCTGGTCCCTGCCTGTGCTGCAGATGACCCAGGGCCCTTTGCAGGGATACTAAAATATTGCCATCTCTTTTATTCATTCCTTGAAATATAAAATTCTACCCTTTTTTGAAACCACAGAGACAGAGATGGAAAGGCAGCCCTTTGAATTTGTCAAAATTTGACTGCAGGGTTCCTTCCGACCCCTGTGCTAATTTTTAGCAGAGCAGGAAACATTAAAAATAACCACGAGAGAAGATTTCCCAACTCAGAAGGATTGTCTTAATAGTCTCTGGCTTTGTTTTCACTAGATATTTTCCCCCCTTAAAATTCTCATAACTCTTTAAGAGCAAATCCATCCCTGCCAGCAGCAGTGAGGGCACTGGAGGGGGACTGCAGGGGGCCAGGTAGCCAGGCTGGCACCTCGCTTGCTCTGAGCCAGAGGTGAGTGATGGACATGGGAAATGCTTGATATTTATTGGAAGAGCTTTTGCATGTGAACCAGAGCTTACAAGCTCCACATCTTCCCTTCTGGGTGAGCTCAAAACTGTTCTCAAGCGTTCAGCTGACCGCAGCAATGGGTGAATATCATTTTTGCAATGAGAGGTGGCATTTTGGTGCTGTATCTCAAGATTTCTGAGCTTCTACTATGAAACAAAATGAAAAATATATCAGAATTTGTTTTAAAACACATCTGAATGTGGCCCCTTACTCTGAAGTTGAAATGTTGTGTGTCAAAACCAAGGCATGCATCAAGGCTACATGATACAATAACAAGTTCTGCTCAAGTTTTAACGTCTTATCTGACCCATGTCTGCGTTCTCAGCATCAAGGTATAATTATATATTGTTACATAATGGATCATCAATGTATACCACAAAATATATTACATTTATAAGTAATGGCCTCACCTGGGTGATGGCAAAGGGGGATGCACCATTGGATCACCATGGATCATTATTCCTACCAGAACACCTGTGCCTACGTTACTCTTTGTGAGGGGTGAAACCAAGGCGTGTAATTGCAATTATCACTCACCTCTGCTCCCAGCTCTCCCCACTAATCCAGCTCCTCCTGCTCCAGCAACCTGAGGGCTCCAGACAGATGTTGCAGATGTATTCTCTTAACAAGACTGACAGCAACAATTTTTCTTTTCAAATGGAGAAGGTGTTCCACAGAGCTGGTTTGGCCAGACACTGAACGCAGCTGGTCCTCACAGGTGTGTGGTCAGAAAATGAGATGTGAGTTGGTTACCAGCTGGGAGGGGCCTCTAGAGTTGTCTGGGACCCCAACAGTGTGGTCTTCCTTGAAGCACCCATGACTGAGGGATTTTGTCCCACTTAGCCAGTGCAGTGATGGTTTTGGTCAGAACTATGTTTTGGGGGAAATTGATTAAATTTTTCCTCTACTTTGTTTTAAAGCATTGGGTTTGCCCTAGGCAGAAAGTTCATCCCCTCTTGATGTAGTGAGCAATGAACTATCTGAATTGTGATCACTGTGTGTGTGATTTAGAGCAAAGGACCATGATTAAGAGTGAGTGAAGGCCCGAGTGAAATTGCTCCCTGGGCAAAATGCAGAGCCTAAACCCACTGAGATGCTTTCTATTGCTTGGGGTGTCCAAGGAGAAAACTCTTATTTTTCATACATTTTTCCTGGTTGTTTAAGCAGAAGTAATTTTTGTCCCCTCAAAGTGAAAATGTCTATAGAGAACGGTTTTAAGTGGGGGAGTAGAGGGTTACTTGTTTCCCCGTTTCTTGTTTATCAAATAAATTAGAGATTGCTTCATCTTTAATTAAAATGACATGGAGGAGAATTCAAATAAAAGACAATAAAAATCTCAACACATGGGCACTCCTGAGATTTGCAGGCAGTCAAGTCAGGCAGCCCAGATTTCAGATGTTCTCTCTGCTCATGAAATCTCCTGGCTGCTCTTGAGAGCCCTGCCTTGCTCACACAGACATTTGGCTGGGCAGGTAGAGCAGAGTCAATTAAATGTCCAGCCCAGACTAACAAGATATTTAAAAGTCTGTGTTAGTCTTGTCCATTCAGTGCTGTGGCTGGCCAAGAGCCTCTTTGGAACCCTGATGGATATTGTTTCTCTCAAGCATTAAATGCTTTCCCTCAAACATCTTCTGAATAGGCCATTGTTTTTGCTTCTGGATGTCTCTTTGTGGATTGATACAAGAATAGCTAAAAGCTGAAGAACTGGCATTTTATATTAAAAATAATAATAATTCTGGGACTTCTACTCTTCTGAGAAGTTGAATGTGCTGCCAGTTCTCTGCTCAGATCCCATGCCTGATCCTCTGGAAGTCAGGGAGTTGCATCAGGAGCTTCAGATGAACTACCTCAAACAATGATAGTTTCAGGAAAGAACCTGATGCCATTCCCAGCTTTTAGAATCTAAGGAATTGAGGTGAGATAAAGTATGGAGAAGGTGTCAGAACAGTTTGATTGTAACTTGCAAGCCTTTGCATTAACAGACACAACTACTTTATGTGTATTTTTCATTATCACTATGTAGGTGTTGAGTACTGATGATTCCTTATGAGAAAAAGCTACACATCACATGAGAAATATAATCTATGATCTCTTCAGAAATCTCAAATGTGTAAAGCAATCCTCATTTATTTTCAAGTGAACTTCTCTTGTATAGGTCCTCCAGTCCTTGTAACTCAGCTACTGATTATCTGCCCAGGTCATCTGGATTTACCTCTTTTTCCTAACAGAGCTGTGTTCCTGAGTTTCATATTCCAGGCTCCTTCAGCATAGCCATTGCAGACTGATTTATTCATTATCAATGGCCATTTATTCCTTATCAATGGCTGTGAGCTGCAAGGATGCTCCTTTTAATGCAGCCATAGGCCTCTTACCCACCTTTGCCTCTTTTGCTCAATTTCCCTGTCACAGATATAAGATAAACTAAAAAAGACTCACACCAATCAGTTCCCTAAGAAATACAGAGAACTCTGGTGCTTTAGCACTGTAGCACAGTCCAAAGTCCATTTGCTTTGGTAAATCATCATCCTGAGGATCATCCCAGCATGTTGGGAGGAGGATATTCCTCATTTTGTGCATATTCCACACATTTGGCTGTGCAGAGCAGGTGCAGGAGGGACCAGGAGCTGATCCCAAGGCACAGCTTTGGAGGTGGAACCCTTGCATTTGCCACAGGCAGCAGATTTACAGTAACTTGTGTTTCACTTTGTCCCCAAAAGTGCAAGTTCCAGCTGATGACAGGGGCAGTTTTGGCCTTAGAGCACCTATGCTTCCTCCCTCCCCACATCCCTTACCAAAAGCAATGTTTCCTTTTGGCCCAACACATTCAGTGGTTTGGTATTAATCAAGAGCTTAAGTTCCAGAAATACTGGGGAATTCACCATTTTCCATATTGATGCAGCAGCCCTAGAAACTGGAGACCTGAGAATGAACTGGGATAACAGTGCTTTAGCAAAAATAAATGGTTCAGATCCGAGGCTGATGTGAATCACTCATGGATCTGCTCAGTTTAACCAAATCAGGCATGTTTTACTGCTGCTGTTTTTGACTTTCAAAACCTCAGGGAGTCCCAGGCGAAGTGCCAAGCAGTGTCACCTTGTCCCTGTCACTAATCCTGTCGCTTCCTTTCGTGCTCCTTTACACTCTGCAAATTGTTTGATGCCTCTCACTGTTCCTCTGTGAAACCTTCCTGCTGGATTGCATGGATGGAGGATTAGGTAAATCATAGAATCATAGCCAAAGTTTGTACTGTACATAAGTATAGTCTCTTTCAGAGCATGCCTGATAATGCTATTTTTGAAAATTAATTTTTGTTTCTTTTTTTTTTTAATAATACTCTCTTTTCCTTCCTTTTTCAGGGGCCTCTTGGCTTGGATGGCAAACCAGTAAGTAGCACTAAGTGCCAAATATAACATTTCTTTGTTCGTGCTGCTCCACAATAAATAAGCAGTATCTCAACTATTACTCGTTTAGTGCTACATACATAACTGCTTAGGAGGGATAATTGTATTTAGGAAAAGTATTCCATGCAAGTTTGAATTCTGAGCCAAGGCTGGCCAGCAGAGCTGAACTTTTCTTTACCTGTCAGCTCATCTCAGCTGTCTCTTCCTCTCCTGCGCCAGCTCGGCGAGCACAGACTGCAGATGGGCATCAGGCCAAATTTGGGGAATAAACTCCAGTAGCACATTCAAAGAGCAAAGTCAGTGATCTTGGTTGTGTGCTTCTGGCACTACAGTGATACCATAAAAATAATTGATCCCAAAGCAGGTTGCATTTTCCTCGAAAGGACCTGAGCTGGGAACTGCTTGAGGGTGCCCAGTGTCCATGAAATACTTTTTGGAACAGACTGAATTAATTTATGAGCTGCTTTCTTGACTTCATATTTGCTTGGAAGCCCTTTGGATATTCAGGTGCTTCATTCTTTTCTTACTTATTTTATAGAAACACAGACATTTTTATTTTTATGCTAATTGAACCCTAGCCAGCTCTGATTCCTTCCACTGAATGGTTCCTACTCAAGGTCACAGCTCCATATTTTGTCTCCAAACCCTATTCTCTTCCACCATCTTCACTAGAGATATGAAATCTTTTTAAATTCTGGTCCTAAACCTAGTGGGATTTCAAAATGGGTAAAAGTCATTCAGTCTTTGCAATTGGAAAGCTACTCCAGACACTTACTTCTATCCAGTTAGGGAGTGTGCTGTTATAGCTGTACATTGCTGGGTTGGTTTTTATCCTAACCCCGAGGATAAGAAATGTGAATAAAATCCAGAAATAAAGCATTAGACAAGAAAAGAAGGAAGGGCCAGCTCACAGCCTGTTGCCCAGGGCTTGGCTTTCATTAGCAAGAGCTCATGCTGGGAGTGCAGTCAGACCCCAGAGCACAGCCCTGCACCCTGGCTGGGGTGCCACAGCCAGGCAGGAGTAAGACCCTGAGTGAGAGGCAGGGGAAATCTCAGTGACAAAGCAAACTTATCATACAGCCAACTCAAAACAGATTGCTCATGATCTCTTCCATGACAGTAAGGGACCAGAAGCCTTGCTCAGAGAAAAACAGTGGGAGGGAGGCTGCATGGGAATGCAGATGCTGCTGCTGCTGGCCTCTCTGCTGACCTTCCCCCACTGCATCCCACTGAGTCCCACTTCAGCACACACTGTGCTTGGGTACCAAGATTTGGTACTTTTCTGTGCTGGAAGGCAAATGCAGAGCAGACACATCAAAGTGCTGCTCTCAGGCTCTCTGTGCGGCCGCCTTGTCTCTGCCTGTCCTACAGACACTGCTCAGAGGGAAGATGAACAGGCCAAAGAAAGCAGCCCGTCCTCCTTGTTTATTTCTAACAGATGGATAATTGTTGTAATGATATACTGAGCATGAGTTTTTCTAGAAGTGATTAATACCTCAATATATCTTTTGCATCTATTTAGAGTCACGTGTTGGTGAGCTGCTGTCACACTGCCTGCCCTGCTCTGGTTCTTCTCTGTACTCTGTCCAGGCAGGACCTTGTGGGTGCTTTTTGGTTGAGGTGTTGCTCATGTCCAGCACCGCACAACTTAAAATAGTAGCATTTATTCCTTATAATATTAGAGAATGTGGCTCAGGTTTGTGAATTGATGAATGTGATGTCACATGCCTTGGTGATTCTGCTGTTCCTTAATTTGGATTCTTCTTATGTGTTTTCAGGGACCTCCAGGACCAAAAGGGGAAAAGGTAAAGGCTGCATTAACATATCGATTTTGGGGAAGCAGTTCCTGCATATCCTCCTGTTGCTGTAATTCTTTCAAGTTCAGGTTGCCCCAATAACCCAGTTGTGTTTTGTTAGGATGTGGAGCTGTGAGAGTGGGTTCTCACATTGCTCCTGCAAAAGCTCCAGGAAGGTGAAGGCAGGAAGTACTTGCAAAAAAGTGGGGGGAACAAGTGTGGTCTTAAAGCTCATTCATGCTGGTTCTGGTAAACCACTAAGGGTGATGAGAGTGCCATAAAACTCTCTTCATTCCTTCAAGAGATCTGGGCTCCATCGCTCTGTTTGCATGAAACCCGTGCAATCAGAGGAGCCAAAGAAGGTCATTACTGAAAGTGAAGTTAATTTCCACATGTGAAGGACATAAGCAGTTGCTAGGAGAGCCTTAGAGTTGGAAACAAACTGCTTTTTCTGATTTATTATCTGTTTCACTGCCTGCCAGGGCTGAATCTTTCCCTATTGTGTTGTCTCGAAACATTCTCCTCCATAATTTTAAATACATTAAGCAATAGGACTCTTGCCACTTCCCTTGTGTGCTGTACCCGTGTCCAGATGACCCTGTGCTCAGTCCTTCAGGATTGAGATTTAAACTCTGATCCTTTGCTGTTTTTCCTGATTTGCAGGGGGAAGCAGGAGACATTGGCCCAAGGGTAAGTAGTGACACAGCACATTGATTTATTCTAAAATCTGGTTGGGTTTAGTCACTGCACTAAACAAAACTTTGTGCAGCCTTGCTGCAAACAGTATGGTAACGGTGTGGAAATGTTTAATTTCACCTCTGGAGCTCTTTGTGGTGATGGTTTTCCTGACTTTGGCCATGAGGAAAAAAGAGTCAAAGATCTTTGGGTACCTCATGAAGGGTTTTGCTTCTACTAAACTTTCTCATCCCTTCCAGTGTTACAGATAGACTCCATGTTTCTCTTGAAGTTTCTCTTGAGGCTGTGCTCCTTATTTGTTGGCATTAGAGCACCAGTATGTGCGAATAGGATCTGGTGTCCCAAGGAGAGGTCCAGCACAGAGTCGTGCAGGATGGAATATTCCTCCTCCCTTGCTGGGAGCAGGAGGACATCTAGGTGATATCCAGGCTGACTTTGAAAATAAAGGGTTTCAAGTAACTGTATGATAAGGGAAAACTCTTTCGGCTGTAGCATACAGGAATTGATGGAATTTCATGAAATTTGCTCTCATGGAGCTGCATGAAGTTGAGATTTACTGAAGTAAATCAGGGCAGGTCTCCACGAGACACAAGGGGGATGTGGCCTGTGTTGGGGATGAGATGGGAGGTTTCACCATGAGGCTGGGCTCTGTTGCAGAGGTATCTCTGAGGTGTGGTTGTCTGTGGGTTACGGGCACCTGCTGGAAACCCCATTGTGGGGATGTGTTGGAACCCTGGTGTACTGGTCACTGTAGGAGGCTGGATTTGGAGCTGGCACTCGAGAGTTGGCTGACCTGGGTTAGATATCATTGCTGGAAACAACCAGGACCTCAATGGTTAATGTTGAGTAGGGATGCCTCAGAGACATTTTTTTCTTTCCCCTGGAGGTTGTAAAATCACTTTATGAAGTTGGTGTCATATTCTGAAGCAGCTCCCAACTGCCTTGGGTGTGTTTGGAAATGTCACCCTGGGGCTCAGAGAGCCCCTAAAATTTTTCTGATAGATTTATGGCCTGTGTGGTGAAGGAGGGGCTCTGTGTAAGGTCTCACTTTGTCTAAGTGCCCACCCACGTTCTCAGAACAGGCTTTAAGAGGTGATTCTGCAGCACAGGGACTTGTGTTTTCACTGCTTGGCCAGGGCAGTGGGTGGCTTTGGGGCTGGTGACAGGAACGCTGGAGGAGGTGCTGCTCAGGCTCCAAAGGCTCTGTGCTGCTGGGTGCTGTGGAACTCCCCTCCTGCTGCAGGAGATGCTCTGGGACAGGCTCTGTCTGGACTTGCAGGGCAGGTACCAGATCTCAAGGTAACACTTGTCCTTTCTTTACATCTACCAAAAAAAAATGTGCTAGGTTTTGGGGACATATTTTGTCCTTATCTGCATTTGTCCAGATTTTGCTTCAATTTTTGATTTATTTATGACTTTTTGCAGAACAGTGAGATAAAGGCTCAATTTGGGAAAAAAGAGAGAGAGAAAAGCGTGGAAGAGCCATGCACTAGCAGACCTAAAAACAGGTGCCTGACTTTGAAAATAGCTCCCTTTATGTCTCCAGACACTCACAGTTCTGAATAGGGGGCAAAACTTATTAATACCATCTGGTCTAGATTACTTTTTATTTCTGAATTTAATCTATTTTATTCCTCAAGTTTCAGTGGTGGCTTTGTTTAGCTGATTTTGAAAAATGTGTCAATGTAACTCACTGCATCAATGGGAAGATACATAACTAGGACTATATCCAATGCCCTCTTCCTTGTAAATGGTCATGCCCATGGGCAGTGGAATGAGGATAGAGTGTGTCAGTGAACATTGGAACATTATCATTAGGAATGATGGATTAAAAGAGAATAATCCTTGGGGTGGCTTTGGAGGGACTGTGTGTGGTGAGAGTGAGGTGATGGCAATTAAGGATTAGCTACTGAATGTGTTCATGTCTGCACTGCTTCTCTTTCTGTAATAAACACCTGCCACCAGTGTGGACAAAAATAGAGATTATTACACGTGCGAGTGTGCCTGGTAGCAGATGCTGGAGGGTGATTTTGGAAAGCTGAGGAAGGATATCACCTTGTGTCTTCACTGTGTCTTCATCACTGAATGCTCCTTGTTGTAAGCAGCATGAGATGCTGTGCAGCCTCACCTGCTCAGGATGGGGAATAAATATGCCCAAATGTACTGACAGGATGCATGGAAGTGTATTTACAGGGAGAAATCAATAACAGGTCCCCTCTGCTCATGGGAGGATAGAGGGAGTTGGAGCAGGATGCTGCCAAGGCTGGGACATCTGTGCCCTGGTATTTGTGCCTGTGCTTCTCACAATCAAATACATTGCTGCACCCCTGAAAAGGACTGGTTTTTAAGCCTGACTTGCTCCCTGAGCTGGCACTGGGCCAACTGCTCTGAATTTATGAACTTAGCTGGGTGATCTTGTTTGTACTGACAGATGAGATGTTTAGACAAATGATGGGGTTGAGGAATCTCTGCGCATCTGGGCCAGCGGGTGCTCAGCGCCTGTGGCAGCAGCACCAGCTTTGCTCTCCAGAGGGAGAAAATGAGCTTCAGCTTGTGAGAGAAATGCTCTGTCTGCATGTGCCTGCCCATGGCCAATGCTGATGGAGGTGGCTCCAGCATCTCCTGTATCCAGAGCTGCTGGGGGCCAAACACCGGCGTGGCTGAACCAGCGCTGGAGCTCAGTGCAGTCACAAAAGGACATTTTTCTTCCTTATTTTCTGCAAAACTTTAACTGCTTGCCAAGCTTGCACTGCAGATAAAAACTCAGCACAGGAATCATCCTGCAGAGCTCTCTGTGGCAGTCAACAGACATCTATGGATACTTTTATTTTGCTATTTGCTTACTTTGGAGTGTTGTATTGAAATGGCTACATGGAGGACTCTAAAGCTGGAAATTGCTAGTGTTCAAGATTTCTGTGCTCCAATATTCCATTGCTACATGGGGTCAGACCCAATAGCCTGTTCGCCCAGTGCCTTGCAACCAGATGCTTTGGGAATTGTGGAGCAGGAATATGTTATTCCATCACACTTAACCCCTCTCCTGGAGCCTGGCTCTCTACAGCCTGGATGTTTCTTGAACCAGAGATGGTGTCTCTCTATTTAATATTCCACAGAGCTGTCCACCTCTCATGGGCCCATCTGTAACAGGGGCTGTTTAAAATTAAAAGTGTGATGGCTGGATTTGGTGGGATATGGTGTGTTTGGCCTCAGAGCAAATACAAATTGTTATTTTACATTAAAACATATAGGGCTGGGCTTGGAACATGCTTATTTGGATGATGCTCGCCAGTCTGAGAGACAAGAAAAAAATTCAGTTCCTGTTTTGCTCTGTGGGCTTTTATGAAAATCCCACCTTATGCTCTTGTGTACTTTATGCATATAATGAGCCACAGAACTGTGTCCCTTCTGTCTACCACAAAACCCTTTGTAAGGGTCTACTCTAAGTAGAGTCTTTTTGGTGGTTTCTGTACTATTTAGAGGACCTGGCCACGTGCAAGGGTTCTGTGTTGTCATTAATTTCAATTTCTCAGTATTTCAGTGCTGTTCTTCCCAAAAGTAGCTGTGTTTAACTGAGTGTTGAGTTTAAAGCCCCGCTCTACATCTTGAAAAAAATTCTTGGTAGGGGTTTATTTTCTGGGGTTGATTAGTTTTTTCTATCTGACTTTACTTTTTCCCTCTCTTCTTGACATGATGGTTGTAAAACATCTGTGCTGGGAGGCCAGGCAGGAGGTCGCCTTGCCAGTGCACTATTCTGTCCAAAACTGAGGCTTGGGGTTATATTATTGGTGTGCAAGGTTTAAAAGCTCTTTGGCAATTTGGAAAAGAGGTTTGTTCCCCAGAAATCTCCCAAAATCCTCATGGAGGCATTGCTGTGTGTTCCCACAATGCTTGTGGCTTCACTCCACCCTCTTAATTCTCCTATGGATGTGTACAGGGATGGGTGGATGGGGAAAGGGAGACATATGTGTTGTCCTGAAAAAGGGAATGTGCTCTTGCTTCTCCCTAGATAGATGAGTGGAAAGGCTAAAACACAATAGCAATGACTACTGACACAGTCTAAATACATTGTTTTTGAATCATATAAATCTGGGAGATTTATCTGCAATTTGCAGGCTGGGGATACATCAGTATTCATTTGAGCCTCTGAAAACAAATATGATATTTGGTCTCAGGGAAATGCTGGGATATATCATCCCCTATGGGGTTTACTGGAATAATACTCTTTATTCTGCAGTAGGGGAATCCTTGCCCCAGCTGCTTTGAATGTCCTATTGTACAGTGAAGCAGAGAAAAAATACTTGTTTCCCCCAGTCTGTGTCCTGTTACAAAGATCCAGTGTACCCAGAACCTTCAACCCCAGTTTTGGCTACTTAGGCTATTGCTTACTAATGTATCAACTAGTTATTAAAAGAAAATTGTTATATATTGCTGCATCTTTTAAAACTCTCTCTTCTGTGCTTTCCCCTTAAACTGCTGCTCTTTCTTCTTCTGCCTTTCACTTTCTCTGGATATAGATGGTTTTCCCCCACTTCAATCATGGATTTCTAGCTAATGATCAACTTGTCTTTAGCCGGCGAGTGCTCAAGGTAGACACCAAATCTGCTGCCACTGGTTTGCTGTGATTGTTTGAGCTGCTTTTGCTTTTTCTTTCTGGCTGACAGTGTACTGTTGCTATTTTAAATTGCCACGACCATGGCTGTATTTAGAGATGCTTGTTGGGAGCATGTTTGACTGAAATCCCATTGCAATTTAAGGGGCAGGCATTGTCAAAGTAGAGGGTCATAAAACTAATGTGTTTTAGCATTTGGTTCTTTGTGAGATTTGGGAATCAAGCAGCAAAGTCCTGTAAATTTGATATAAACAGTGTCGGTATTGTAAAACAAAATGCATTAACACTAGAGTAATCTAAATCCTTGAACTCTAAATGGGACATTGTAATTAGGAAAAATTCAGTGGAAGACTCAACTTGACATAATTGGTTGCAGTGTTCAGCATTTGAAATTGTTTTTTTTAAAAAAGGATGTAAGTGATTTAGGAGCCCAGATCTTGTTGAAAGGCCATGGGACTTTTGCTGCTAAGTCACTTAAGGACTTGTGAAAAATCCCACACTTGTCCCTGATTTGAGGGTGGACCGCATATTAAACACAGCCCTCTGGCTGCCTCGGTGGTGACTCTCCCAGATGTTGCTAAAAGATTTATGAGGTGGCCTTTCCATGAGGCTTTCCCATTGTGCAGCCACATGGATGGGCTGGGCCATGGCCCCAGGGCTGGGCTGTGCTGGCTGCTGGGGGGCCAGGAGCTGATCCCCAGCCTGGAGCCCCATGGGATGCTCCTCTTGGGAACAGCACCACCAAACCTGCACAGCCAAAGGGACACAGCGTTCTCTGCACCCAAAATCCATGGGGTGTGAGCGGCGCAGGATGTCCATGTGTGACCTCGGCTGTCTGTAAAGGATGGGATTAAGCACTGCCACTTTTTTGTGTGGTTTTCTGGTGTGGTGCACTGAGCCATGGCAGTGTGTGCATGCTCCCTGCCAGCATGTTGTGAGACTGGGCTGTTCTGGGTGCTCTTGGGTTGGTAGATTCCATGCAGACAGTCACTGGTAAGAGCTTAAGCAGATTAAATCTTGTTAGAAGGCGTTGAGCACAATCCTAGTTGAGGAACCAGACCCAAATGGCATAAATGGCCACGAGCTCACTTTCAGCTCTCCCAGCTGGAAGCTGCCATTAAATTCCTCTGGGACAGCAGAGGCCAGGGTGCTGGTGGCCCAGGGATGCAGTGCATGTGTCGTGGGCACCCTGAGACCACCCCTTCCCAACATTGCTTCATTTCACCATTTCTGTGTGAACTTCTTCCAGGGTGATCAAGGTCGAGATGGAGCCACGGGCCCCCCTGGTCCACCAGGACCCCCAGGTGCCCGGGGGCCTCCTGGTGACACGGGAAAGGATGGCCCAAGAGGACCTCCAGGCCCCCCTGTAAGGACGGGAGATGCGCAGCGAGCACAAATCAGGCAGCGCCCACCCGACAAGGGACAGGAGGGAGAAGGGTGTCCCCTTCCCCAGTGCTGCCACCACAACCTCTGAGTCCCCAGCCTGAGCCACAGCTGAGCTCCAAAGGCTGCTCACAGAGCAAAGCCTTGGGGTGTAGGGCAAGGGAGTAGGAGGGGACCTTCCATCTCGAGTTTCGGAGCTAAGAGCTGGACCTGGGGCGTGTATGTGCAGGTGCTGGTTGTAACTCACAGCCAGGAGATCTCTTTCCCAATTCATACCCTTTGGATGACCTGTTGCAAATCTGAAGACCACAGGCAATTTATTTAATAAAAAAATATGCTAAAGCATAACACAGTGGAACATTCTAATTATTGCCGAGCATTTTGGAGAATGAGAGGCAATAGTTTCAATGTTGGTCTTTTTATTTTTTGCAGGGTTTCAAAGGCGAGCCAGGAGAGGATGGAGTCATGGTCAGTATTGCCCAGAAGCATCTGTGTGTGTACACCTCACCCTCACTGCACATCACCCTTCAGCTCACTGCAGCAAGTGGGTTTGTGTCATTGCTTATGGAGGACAAAAAAGTCCCCATGGAATTATAGGTGCTCTCAAATGGATATTTGTCCAGGGTTACATGTGCCCTGGGGACAAAAGAGACCAGCTTTTGTGTCCTCTTGGCACTTCTGGAGGGATGGAGTGGTCCCACATCCTGACTCCTGCCCCTCTGAAGCTACCTGGCTTTGTAACTCCAGATTGCTAAGGTTTACATTGGATAAAAGCGTGTTTATTATAGATAAAATACATGAACCATAAAAGGGTGTTATTTACTGGGAGCACAGAGAACAAATACAGCTCTATTTGTAAGGGAAGATGAGAAGTTGACATCTGTGTCAATTTTTTTCTTGGAATTAAAATACTCTTAGAAATGTTTTTATCATGTTTTACTCTGTTGTCAAACAAGTAAACCAATCATTCTTATATTCAACAGGGTGCCAGAGGACCTCCAGGACCAAGGGTAGGTAATAATCTGTCTAATTTTAGCATGAATTCTTGAAATAATGCTGCATAAGAGGGTTGGGGATGAAAGCAAGCATTTTGCAGTGGACTTGAACTTATCAGTATAGATCAAATGATGCCTGGAAAGGCTGACCTGGAGCAGAGAACAGACAGAGCGAAAAATTGCAAGGCATTGACTGGGGGTGTAAATGTCTGAATGTGTCACTTCCTTGATATCTCATCCACTGCCCATGATCAAACCTGGAAATGGGGGTGGAGGGAGCCACAGGGGGCTGGAATCTGCTGTGCCGTGAGAACGCGCATTTCTTGCATTTGAGAGGGGTAAATATGATCAGCACAAGCTGAGTATTTTAATTTTACAATTAATTTTTACAATTAATTTTGATTATCCACATAATTTGCCTTATTTTCTGTTTTGTCTCTAAATTTCTTTCTCTTCTGTTGATGTTGCTGTTGAAGGGTGAACCTGGTGTCCAAGGGAAAAAGGTAAAATGGTGATTTTTTTTTTAATTACTAGTTTTAATATTTTTTTCTTTGCTTTGCTCTGTGCTTGGCTAGGGAAACAGTTGCCAGAGACTGGTGTAGAAGCCATGGTCATGGCTGTCCACACCAACCCTTCCCTGTGTTCCCTCCCACGCCATCCTGGAGCTGGGCATGGCTGTGCCTGCAGCCTGGCTTTCATTTCCACAAGCAAGCCAGAAGCTGCAGCCACATCTGCCCAATAGACAAAGAATAAAACAGCAAATGCCAAGCAAAGCAGTAGGTCTCAGGCCCTTTCTCTCCAGTAATTCAATGATCCAAGAGGTGCCTGGAGGATATTCTCTGCCCAGGGGCCCTGGGATGGGTTTGAAATTCCTGGGATGACCATCACCATGCAGCACTGCAGTCCCACAGGGAATGTTCACTTGAGGGCCAGGAATGCTGCTGGGGTGTGGCATTGAGGACTGGGAGAGATTCACATCCAAGTTCTCCACGTTTTCTCCCAGTGGTGCCATTGCGAAGTGGATAAATCACTGCCTGTAAGTGAAATCAAAGCACTGACAGTGCCCAGCCTTTCCCTCTTACTGATTTGGCCCAAAATAGGGGTGTTTTTCAGGCCAGAATTTGGCTTAAACATTTCATAATTGGCTAGTAAAACTAATCTCTTCAGCACCCATGAAGTAGTGTTACTCCAGGAGAACAACAAAGCACAAGCAAAACCAGAAAACCTCCTCCTGGCAGAGGGTGTTGGTGACTTGTGATGAGTCCATGAGGATGGGTGGCAGCTTACAGGAGGTCTTTGGGACCCAAAAGGCCATAAGGAATTTAATATTTAGTTTCTGTTGAAGGTGGGAGAAGGCCTTTGCCAGGGCCTTCTGTAAGCAAATTCTGGAAGATGCCCAACCCACCTTCTCAGGAGCAGGGGAGGCAGAGGCAGGGCTGGGTGGGAGCAGGGGACCACGCTGAAACATCCTGTGTTTCTTGCTGCAGCTCTCCCATGGAGAAGCCTGCAAACCTCAGTGGGTTTCAGATCTGTGCAACACTCAATGAGGTCAAATGATGTGTTGGAGCCTAGTAAGTGTGTACAAGGTCTATGTATTTCACTTTTATATTTTATTCCATCAGGGTGATGATGGGATCCCTGGGGAGCCAGGACTTGTGGGCCCTAAGGTGAGTTCTGCTCTGTGTCCATCTAATGCCTGTGTTGGGCAGCTTGTGCTGTCTGGGTTTTGGCACCATATCACAGTTGGGGTAGGATAAGAAACATTTCTCCTTTGGTGTGGAAAAAGATAAGAAACTGTGAGGGTGGTGAGACCCTGGCACAGGGTGCCCAGAGAAGCTGTTGCTGCCCCATCCTGGAAGTGTCCAAGGCTGGACAGGACTTGGAGCAGCCTGGGACAGTGGAAGGTGTCCCTGCCCATGGCAGGGGGTTGGTACTGGGTGATCTTCAAGACCCTTTCCAACACAAAACATTGCGAATTTGTTATTCTATGCTGTGGTTTTGTGGTTCATGGCTGAACACACCACCCACAGCCAAACTGCTGAATCTGAAAGCTGCATTTTTATCTCAAAAATTCCCCATTTGCACCTGGGCAGGGTGATGTGTTTTACCACTGAAAGCAGAGCTCTGCTTACTTGTGTATGTAAAAGGAAGATAAATCAAGAAAATTATAACCTGAATAAATCTGTTCTCCATCCTCCCTGTATAGCATTTGTCTAAATGGTTTTGTTTTCAGGGAGAAAAAGGAAGCGTGGGTCCGAAGGGAGAGAACGGCACAGATGGCTTCCCAGGACTAAAGGTAAGGAAAAGCTGCATTGCTGAGGCAGAGGCTCCCAGCTGAGGAGGTGTTTTGGGCCTTTGCCTTCTAAAAGCCTCATAAACTGCCAAAACTGACACAAAAGGAGTGATATTAAGAGTGTTTTAACTTTTCCTGGTGATTTGATGAAAGCTGGGTTCAAGCAGAGATCAGTATAAGAGTTTGTAAGTCATCTACTTGCACATTTTCCACTGAATTGCCTTTTTCCTCAAAAACAGTAGAATTGTGATCACATTCTGTGATCCCATGTTATTGATAGATGTGGAATTGCAGAGCCCCAAGCACTTGTGAGATGTCCTGACCTCCAAAGCTGCTGAGAGATACAATTGGACAGACTGGGTTTGTTAAGTGGTGGTGAGGAGACCTGGACAGCATCCATGGGCTGTTATTTACCCCCTCAGCTGATTTATATTTAGTAGGATCTAGATACACTAATATTTTCTATATCAAAGAGTTGTGGTTCCTTATTGGGCAAGAAAGTGTGTGTGAGCAAGAAAGTGGGCTCTGGTGAAGCTTAGTAAGCTTTTTCTAGAACCACAGAAGCAGAGCTGATTGAATTTCCATACATTTTTACCATTTTTTACTTTTTAGAGAGCTTTAATTTGGTCAGCAAGGGGATTAATATGGGTGTGACAAATGGGACATCTTTTGAATCCTGAACAGAATTTCAGTTCATTGCTGTAAGAGTACTATGACTTTTTAAAACTCTCCAATTAAAAATAAAATTATGAATAGGAGAGGAGGGGGAAAAATAAAAAAAAAATATTTAAAAAATGAAAAAAAAGAAGAGGAAGAAATAAGGAACAATTTGGCACGGACCATTTCCTTAAACTCACCCTTGAAAATGGTTTAAACATCTCAGCTGAAACTTTCCACATGCAAAACTCAGCCTGAAGCAAAGGGAGCCGTGTGGAACCAGCACAAAGAGATGGAGCTCAGCACATTCAGAGCAGGGAGAGAAGCTGGAGAGCAGCACAGCCCATACAGGGAGCTCAGCCTCGAGCTGGCCACTCCACTCCCCCTGCAATGACCCCTTCTCTTACTTCTCTTGCTGTTGCACTGACATTGCTTTTTGCAAAATATATTCACTCTCTGGTCAAATCTATTTTCTGCTAGGAGAAGCAGTCTTTTGTTGGTGTCCTAATTTTTCTTAATCTAAAGCATATCTTTACAGGTGGGTACAGTATTTTTCATATAAATATTTATATTTTCCTTGGTCTCATTGGAAAAAATGTGATTTTTGATTTTCAGGGTGAACCTGGTGAAAAGGGAGGAATTGGCTCCATTGGACCCCGGGTATGGATGTTCAGGATTTCAGTTTGGAGCTGTGTATTTGTTTCAACCTTTGCTGTTCCCCACCACCTCTTTCTGCTTAGTATGTGGATGAATTGCTTCAGTGTCAGAAAATAGAGATGGTCCATATTTAAACATATTTAAACAAATGATTGCACAGGTACTCAATGCTGACATGGGAAATCAGTCAAGTCCAATTTTCTTATCCTCATGACCATCCTGTGACCCTTTTTCTTGCAAGAGGGAAGATGGGAATAAGGCTAACCAAGTGAGGATTTTTATGCTCTTCTCCATTACACAAATTGATGGCCTTTTGAGGTTTGATAGCTCCAGCGGTCAGACTAAGCACTGGTTAAATCCATGGTGTTTGTAAGGTGATAACCCCCAAATACTGCATGTCAGGTCTTTGCTTTCACACCAGCCACCTCTCCGTGCTGTAACATTAAATAACAAAACATTCATCCCTGGCTGCAGGGTCCCCCTGGTCTGAAAGGGGAGCAGGGAGACACTGTCGTGATCGACTACGATGGCCGAATCCTGGATGCGCTCAAGGTAAGCCCTGGGTCCTGCAGTTCCTGGGAAAGGACTGAAATCTGCCAAGCTCTGCCACGGTGACATTGTGACAATGTCTCCACCCTTGTCCTATGTCACCTCCTGAGATTTCTGTCTTGGCACAGAGCTGGTTGGGAGGGAAGAAAGAGCTGATTGCACCTGGGGGCTGAGGATATTTAGGGTGCAGCAGCAAAAGCGATGGCAGAGCTCAATGGCAGCAGCTGGGATGTGGGAGGAAGGGGAACAACACCCGAGCCTAAACCTGCCCAACTGAACAGTGCCCCAGACTTTTCATCAGGATGAAATAAGGTTAATAGAATTAATACTTAATTACAGACATATTTGAGAATCATCCTAATTGTTTTACAACAGGCTGCAGGGATACACAAAGTGCTGGTAATTTCCGTTTGCCAGATGTCCGCGTGGCATGCAGCTTTGGGAGTGGATTTTGTGGAGTGCAGTGGTTGGAGAGGTTCCATCAAATGTCTGGAGGCTTCATCTGCTGGACCCAGACCCTGTCCCATGTTCTGCATGCAGGGGCATGTCACTGAACCTCACTAACTTTGCTGTTTTCCTGCTTATTCACTGTTTACACTGTTAGTGCACTGACCTGTCTCATGGACAAGGCTCTGGAAAGGCTTCCAGTGTGACTAAGTGTAACAGCATTTGGGTGTGCAGCCATGGGGAAAGGTGCTCCAGGATATGATACTGGTTTGGTTTTCATCTGAGCAAGACCATAAATTTTGCTGCTTGAAATTATTTGCAAGTTGGAAAATATTTGTTCATCTCAAGGTGGTTTGTGGTCTTTGCATCCAGTAGTGCCCAGGAAAAATAACTTCTTTAAGTGTGCAAGGTTTTTCTGCTGTTTGTGCTCACACAAACTCCCTTTTCCCCCTCTTAAGCTGCACCTCCCTGCCTGGCTGACATTGTTTTCAGCAGGATGCTGCTTCCCAAGCTGGCTGGCTGAAGCAGGCAGGATACAAAGAGAGCATCAGACTTGGGGTCTACTTCCAGCTAAATGCATTTTGTCTCTTAACACATCTTTGTAGCTGTACACCTGACTCGCTCCCATTGTGTTCTGTTTTGCATGAACAACCCCATGGCAGAGGAACCTCGGTCACTCTGTGTCAGCTGAGCTCATCTCAGAGTTTGGGCAACTCTGCTCACCTGGGTGTCTCTGGCAGATCATGGCTGGGAGCTGCTCATCCCCACAGCACGAGGATAGCATGCCATGTTCACGTCAGTCATGATCAAGCCTGGGTTTTTTTTCTGTGTTTCAGGGTCCACCAGGTCCCCCAGGGCCACCGGGTCCCCAAGGCACTCCAGGTTCCAAGGTGAGCCTGACCTCTACCAAGAAACACGGTCTGATGGTTTGACTCAATGAGTCTCCCAAGCCAAAATAAGGCAGTTGAAGCTGTCGTGGAGGAGTTTGAGGCTGTGTGCACTATTTAGCCCTTTCTCTGGCTGAAAAAAGGTGGCTTTCACACAAAAGCCAAAGTTTTGTTGAGCTGTGTCTAGCCTTCAGCCTCTTCCAGAGGATGCTGTCCCAGAAACAAGTCCAGTCTCAGTTCCACACCTGACCAACGAAATCCCAGCTCCTCTGAGACTGCCTCATTTATCTGTGGCAGGAGGCAGAAGTGGGAGAAGCATTTGTGAGAAGGGCTGGCAGTCCCATGGCTGTGCTGAGCCACCCTCATTCCCACCTTCCCTGTGTGCTGTTTACTGTCCCAGCATGTGTCCCAGGACCTACTGTCCTCCTGCTTCACAAGCAATAGTCTGTAACCTGCAGCCAGCTGTTTCTTAAAAAGAAAAATGTAATTTGTAGAAAAGTATCTCTTGAAAGAATGAGACAGGATTTCGGTGCCTTTTGAGGTCTCTGTGCCAGTATTCAGATCAGCTTGTGATGCTGGTGGCTCACTGACACGTCTTTGGTCCTAAGCCTGGCAGTGGCAAACCCACAACCACAACAGTTATGTGTGAATAACTCATTTCCTTGCACAATGCTTTCCCGAGATAAATTCTTAATTTAATTTAATTTAATTTACCATGGGCTCCCCTTTCTTTGTCTCCCTTCAGGGAGAGCTGGGCTTGCCAGGTCCACCTGGAATGGACGGTGAAAAGGTGAGTGAGGCACGGCTGTATTGAGTGAGGCCTTGCCAGGAGCCAAATGAAAAGAAAGGAAGTTTTCTGTGTGTCTGTAAAAAGCAAATCCAGCTTGCCAGGAGCAAGCTCTGCAGTGCAGTGGAGTATCAGGGAGCAGCTGTGTCTCCTGATGGCCCTTTGCCTGCAGCCCCTGCTCTGCTCTGGGTGTGCTGATGCTGCTCGTGGCCGTGTCCGCCGAGCTAAAGGGGCTCCTTTCACAAGCAGTTCATTAGATGCTGTCTCAAAACTTTTTGTAAACCTTCCCAATCCCAAATGGCTGCAATCCCTCCTGCAGCCAAATTCTGCTGCACCCTCAAAATTGGCATCTGTGAGGTTGAATGTTAAAACGTGTTCTCATGAGCTCATGATGCAGAGGAAAACAGCAGAAAGGCAGAAGTGGCTGTTGTGGGGGGTTATTTTAAGAGTTTTCTCCTAAACACGCTGTTTTCTCTCAACTTGCAGGGTCCCAAAGGAGCAAAAGGTGACCAGGGCAGCATGGGGATCACGGGGCAGAAAGGAGAGACAGGAGAAATGGGCTCAGCAGGTCCCCCGGTATGTCCCTTTGTCTGCCCCTGTCCCTCTGCTCTTGGTTCTTTAATGCACTGATTTCTGCAAATGCTCAGAATAGGGCTGGGTTGGCTTAAATCATTGCTGATTTAAGCAATGACCTCTCCACATCCCCTTACTGTGGAACTGGTGGATGCGGGAACTTTGAATTTCCATTTCTAATCAGCTTATTAGAATGTATCAAGGAGGAGAAGATATTTCTTCAGAGTCCCCTGGAGATGACCATGAGCTTTCCTGGAGCTAAGGCTGGTGTTTAGAGGGAGACAAACCTATTTTTGTCTCATTTTTGCTTTCCTGGAAGATGCACCACATCAGTGTCACATTTTTATCTTTCAGGGAGCAGAAGGGCCAAGAGGAGACAAAGGAGAAAAAGGAGACACTGGGTCACCATGTCTACAGAATAATCATGTAAGATCTTGGCAACATAAAGTCTCTTGCATGACCCAGATTCAGGCAAAGTTGGGGGGTGCAGGATAGACACAGCAGTCCCATATCCATCAGCAAAACTCTAATGTTTTCTCAAGTGTCTAAATGAGATTTACTCATTAAGGAAGAGTGGTTCACACACTCAACACTACAAAGTTACTTTAGAATTTTTATTGGTGGTTGAGATGTTGGATGCTGCTGTTGTAATTAATTAAATCATGATTCTGGGCTTTGTAAGGTTTCCTCTCCTGAACCATCTTCTCTCTTGCCCAGCCTTGTTAACGTGCTGTTTCATTCCCTTCTGCAGATCATACCTGAGCCTGGACCCCCTGGATTACCTGGCCCTATGGTAGGACTCTGGAAGGGATTCCTGTTATCGTATGTGGTTAGATAAGGACAAGGGTGGTTTGTTCTGTTTAATCATTTCAGGCTGTTTTGAATTTGGGAAAAAAATCAGGGAAGTGCTACAGTCTGATCTGTCTTTGCAGAAATTAAAGCATCTGATTTAGGAGAGTACATCAAAGTTTATGAATCATTTTGCAATAATCCAAGTTTTTCCTTGGGAGAAAAGATAAAATCTTGTGGAATGGAAAATCCATTCCCCACCATGACAGCATGTACATTCCCTTAAATTCACCCAAGTCATTACTTTTTCTGCCATCAGTTGCACTGGGAGAGGATGCAGGTGGTGATGAACACACAGAGCATTTTTGATGGACATATTGAAGGAGTTTGGTGCCTACAGCGCTCCAAAAGGAGCTGTCAAGGACATTGGGAAGGCTGGGATGCCTCTGCTAGGTCCAAGATTCACCCTGAGAGACTTCCAAAGGTGGTGGCATTTCAGGTGTCATTCACAGCCTGGGAGGTATCTCAACCCTGCCCAGGTGGGGAGGGCTGTGGTGGCACAGTGCCACCCCCAGAGCTTCCTGTCACTTTCTTCAGCAAAGCTTTTGGGGGCTTTCACTTCCCAAAGCTTGTGTTGCAGAGCTTTATTGTCCTGTGTTACACAAAATGCTCCTTTTCAATTCCCCTGCCCTCTGATTTGACATTGGAGAACAAAATAAACTGCCACCTGTCTTGAAAAGAAGTATTTGACCATTGTCAGCCCATAATTTGAGCAAGAAATGGTTTAGGAAGGGAAGTTTAGGGTATGTTTTTAAATTCTGTTTGTTTTTTTTTTTAATGCACCACTGTCTTTCCCACAGGGTCCTCCAGGAATCCAAGGGCCTAAAGTAAGTAAATAAATTAAATGTCACCCAGTTTCCCAGCTGCCAGTGCATTATTTACTGGCTCACAAAGGCCTGTCAGCTCCAGACACTGAGTTTTTTGTCACTGTTGTCACAACACATCCCTTGGTTACACTGTTCAGCAGTTGGCATTTTGGAAAACAAGCTATTTTTCCTTCCAAGCATTAACAATTCAAACCCCTCATCCAGCACAAAGTCCTGAGGGCTGGTGAGAGTCAGGGTTTCCAAACCAAAAGGCTTAAAACCTGTATTTTCTTATATGATGTGGTCAAGAGCAAAACATCAACAGTAGTGTGGGTGTAAGCACCCCAGAAAAGGAGTAGGAGGCGATGGGTGCATGAGGGGCTGCCCTGGGCAGAGCTGCCAGGTCTCCTTGGCTCATCCATTTCATTTCTGCAGGGTTTGGATGGTGCAAAGGGAGAAAAAGGTGACAGTGGTGAAAAGGGAGACCAAGGTGACACTGGACCTGCTGTGAGTTGTTTTCCCAAATTTCATTTCTGGCTGTTGACAGAAACCTGTCTCACAGGAAACAATCCCAATGCTTTGTTTCTTTTTAATTTAAGGGTGTCCCGGGTGCTCCAGGGCTCATTGGTTTACCTGGTACCAAAGGAGAAAAGGTAATCATGAGTGTGGGAGAGGAGCAGGGACATTGGGGTGCAATCCTAAAATAGGGGCTGTAAAATCTTGCTGTGGGGAATCCAGACAGAACTGCAGAGCTGGACCAGCTCCTGGCAAAGGAGCAGCCTCCAATCCCAGGGGCTCCTGCATGAGCCCATGCTCTCACTACCATGTTAAACCAACTGGATCTAAGTTTGTCTGAAACACCAAACTCAACACAGCACATCTTAATTTTTATTTTTACATCTGCAGGGAAAGCCAGGGGAGCCAGGATTGGATGTGAGTATGGAAACCATTAATTATTCATGGTAAAAACACAAGTAACACACGCATAATTTGAGACTGTTAGGAAAATACATAGCTAACACTGTATAGACTGTTCCTCCTTAAACACAATGCCCATGGAATGATGGCTGTAGGAAAGGGTTGAATTCAGGCCCATTGCTGGGCTACTTCCACTGCACAGTGGAACTGCTCACCAAAAGGTGCTGCCAGGGCTTCCCTTTCCAACTGAGAATATTTGTATTGGATTCAGTGACATGAAAATTTCTAATAGCTGTAATGTTACTGGGGTACGGTGAAGCACTTGTTTTTCCAAGAAATTGCTGACATACCAAGTCAACAGGAAGAAAATGTCATTCTTCACCATGGCAGGACAGGCTGATGGCTCATGTCGAACTGAGCCATTCACACACTAAACTTACAAAATCTTTTTTTTTTCCTTTTTTCCACCTAAAAATTGTGGTGACAGGGTTTCCCTGGTCTCAGAGGAGAGAAAGGAGAGAGAAGTGAAAGAGGGGAGAAGGTAAGTGGGTTATGGCTGTATTGATGCTCGTGGGGCAGGACAGGCTGCTCTTTTTGGCAGGCAGTACTGCTTGCCCTGGGAGCCACTGCTGAAAGGCCTTCTGTGCAGCCCAAGGATTTGCACATTCCCAGCACAGGGCAGGACAGGCAGTTAATTTCTACCCACTTGGAAGGGTTTCTGCAAGCCTGCCCCCACCCCACCCCAGCCCAACCATTGTGGGGAAATGGAGCAGCCTGACAGTTCCAGGTTGCAAAGAATCACTGGTTTTGGTTTATAGACCTCAAAAATTGATCTAAGTCAAAGGTTTTGTTACAGGGACCTTTAAACAAAAGAATACCCAGGTGGAGCCAGGAACCCAGTTCAACATAGGGCAATAGCTGAAGCTGCTTCTCCCACTTGCTGTCAGATACCAACCTGGATTCTAGCAGAAACTGCTCATTTAGTCAATCTGTTATAAAATTATCTATTACAATATTCCCACCCAGCTTAAACTGAAGATTTTCACAATGATTTCACTGCTCAGCTGAGGTCACACTAGTGCAAGTGTCCTTATTCTGGGTGAGGACTGGGACTCTGCAAGTGCTGTGAGACATGAAGCAAAGGTGTTTCTTCCCCTTGCTCCTGATATCTTCCTGTTGTGCTGACAGGGTGAACGAGGAGTACCAGGGAGAAAAGGGGCCAAAGGACAGAAGGGGGAACCCGGCCCTCCCGGACTGGATCAGCCTTGTCCCGTGGTATGTCTTTCATTTCCCTCACCCTAAGCACTGGCTGCCAGGCCTGACAAGGAGACACAGCTTAGCAGCCAGGGAAGAGCAGGGAGGATTTGGGAGTTCTCTCTTTTGCAGTAAATCAGAGCAGATGGTTATTGTTTTCTCACTTTTCCTAATGGTTTATCTGCACTGCTGGAAGTTCACTGTTTGCTGTAAGGGCTCCTCACTGGCCAGATGGGAGGAAGCCACAGCAGCAAAAATAAAGCATCTTTGTGTAAAGACCTTCTTATTGTAGTCAGGAACAATGGACCTCAGTAGAGCTCTTCAGGAGAGTGTGAAGCTGCCGGCAGCTCTGAGCATGCTTGAAATCAAGGAGTAACTGGGTGCAGGGGATGGGAGGCGATTGGAAAATAAGGCCAGCTCCATCCCTTCATCCCTGCAAACCGAGCGAGGTGTGAGCCTGGGGAAGCATGCTGGGGTTGATAGCATCACAGTTCTGCCAAGCATAAGTGATACATGAGCTGGAGCTCCTCATGCTGCCAAGAAGTGCCTCTGGGAGAAGAGACTTCCCCTGGTTTCTCTGCCTGTGGCGCAGAGCTGTCCCTTCCCAGACACACCCGGGGCCCCCGCCGCGCTGCACATACCCCAGTGGGCTTTCCAGGAAACCTCCCAGGTGTTTGAGCCTGGGGAAGGTGGATCTACCAAGTCCACTTCCAGAACCTCTCATTCATTAGAGCCCACAAAAAAAAAAAAAAAAGTAGAGTTGTTTATAAGAAGTTATTTGACGTGGTAAAATTTACCTCCTTTTCACCTACTATTCTTCATACAATGACTAAAACTAGAGAGATCCTTTCCCTGAAATGCTTTGAAACTGGGGGATGAGAAGTATCAAATATTGAACTGAAACTGCTTAAATGTAACTGTTTAGAACTTAGTTCAGAGGCACCTAATTAAGAGTGCCAGCTGCTTGCTCCATGATAATTCAAAAACTCATTTCTTCTCTGACCGCATGACTTTTCCTTGCTCTCTGAGCACAGCTATGGCAGCCAAGGCTGTTGTGTAGTTCCACTACACCAGCAATAAGCTCCTTTAGTCAATATGCTTTATTTTGCCTGGAGATTAAATGTAAACTGCAATTAATTTTTTCCTCTCTCGACATATCGGGTGATTTACCCTTTATCTCTTTAACTGCACTTTTACAAATGTGAATCTCTGGTTTGTGTACATAGCTTTCCCAGATGACAGATGCATGTCACGTGAATTACCTACCATAAAACCACTCTGCTGACTTGCTGTGTCATCAGAAATTGAGCTATGATCTCCATCTAGATCCATCCTCTCCCCCTGTGCTGAAACATGGGTGTCTGTCTGTAACTCCTGTGTTTATCATTTTCAACAAGCAGTTATTTTTCCAAACAGGGAGATCATAGCATTGCAGGCAGCAAAAGGGACCCAGGTTTGCCAGGCCTGGATAGGGTGAGCCTGCTCTGCCCTTTGGTACAAGATCTGCTCTTTCTTGCATGGCTTGTGTGTGTTCCTGCTGTGGCCAAGCCTGTCCCAAGGAGCAAACCCCTCCAGGGAGAGGAAGGACACAAGGCAGCAGAGCTGGAACAAGATGTTTCACTCTGGCATTTGGGGAAGGATGCCAATGTGTTGTGCTTTCTTCTTCCCAGTTAAAATGACTTTAGATAAGGAGTGTAAATCATGGGAGATCACGCTGGAGATGCCAGTCCCTTTATGGTAACAGATGCTCAAAAGTAGTTGTGGTTTCTCTCAGTACCTATGGCCCAGTTTGGTTCCCCTCGTGGCTGTGCTGCTGCAGCCCTGTGAGTCCCATTCCCAGCTGGGATTTGAAAAGCTTTCCTCAAATGAATAGCCAGTCCAGCAGAGCAGGGCCATGGCACTCTGAGCATCAGAAGGGTTTCTCAGGTTGAGTCCAGTGGTTTTGAGGAAGGTTTGTGCTCTGCTCCCCAAAAGGGCTCTGCACCACTAGCTAAGAGAGGTCATTGTTTTATTTTCTTCTTTTTAACCATAGAAAATGCTGCGTGTTAGATGATTTGCAGTTGTCCTCAGAGAAACAAAAGGGCAGTAAGCTGTTTCTCTTTCAAAAAGTTAAATTACTTTCAGATGTGTCCAAGAAACCAATTCCTAACAGCAGGCCTGCTCTAACTTCATATTTACTCCCCAGAGATGTTCTGTTTCCCAAGCACGTCCCAGAAAACACAGGACCCATCTCTGCTGAAGGCAGTAGGTGATTTCTCCAATCAACTACAACATGACCAATCAGTAAAGCACTTTTGCATCTTCCTGGTTAGTTGCAGGCTGGTTGAAATGTTGACTTTGTTCTGCAGCCCAGGGTGCAGTGGAGGCTTGCTGGGTTTTCAGTCTAGGAGCATCAGCATGAGCCCCACACACAGCCACGAAGAGACATTTTGGAGTCACTCAAGTAAAAGGTGGTGGAAAGGTGTGGAGTTTTATCATGGCCAAAATAAGTATTTTGAGTGCACAAGAAGGAGAAATAGTCCAGGACAGAAATCAACCCCCTGACCATCAGTGTAAGGGTGCAGTTTAACAGCAGGTCTGGATGTTTTAGGTCAAACAACCACTCTGCACCTTGTGCCCCATACCCATCATCCCCAGACAACTCTGGCAAATGTACACATTTTACCTTTTTTTTTTAATAGTTATGGACCAAAATATTGAGTGTGTCTGCAGAAAAAAATGTGTGTTTTTTTAACTAAGGTTACAGGAAAACATGACTTCTTACACTATGAGTAGCTGGAGAGGCTTACCTTACTTCACTGCATCTGATTTATTGAGCATAGACTATTTTACATATAAAATCAATACAGAATACAAAAAATGTGATGACTAACATTTACAGTAAAAAATGTAAAATTGAATTTTGACCTGTATTTGCACTAGCAGTTCTCTCTGCTGCGTCCACATCTTCCCACCCCTAGTGAGCCTGGAGGTGGCTCTGAGGGAAGGGTCAATGCCTGTGTGCTCTCTGTGGCTCTACATGCAGAAATTGATGTAATCGGAGATCCAAGAGCCTTAAAAAAATCCAGCATCAGGAAAGGCAGCTGAAGTAATTTCTTCTGAAGTGTCTTGAGAGAGCTGGTCATACATAGCTCATTCCTCTTCCAAGAGGCTCCCTCCTTTCCCAGTGTTCTCCTCCTGGTCACTGAGAGCTCTTCTGGCTTTCTGAATTTTGTATGTTTCTTGTATCTCCAGTGGAACAAGACAATTATTTTCACTCCCTTTGCATAGTCCACAACTCATCCTATTCTCAGTTCAGCAACTCAAGATTTCTTAAAGAAACTAAGTACTGTAGGATCAAATTTAACACAATTAAGATACCATCTAGGAAAAAAATACGTATATCACCTCCCCAAACAGAAAAGCACATTTTAACAAAAAATACATTCCCACATCATGCTTTCCATATATATGTCTGACTGCAAAAACACTACCTTATAAAGCAGATTATGAAGTTAATGAACTGTGATTTCAAATCTTTGTATTTGTAAACGTTTTCTTTGTTTAAAGGAAAGAAAGTGTAGATTTCCAATTTTATATTATTTACCCTGAGGTGTATTTAATTTTGTGTTGTGCGTGACACATGGATTACATTGCCTGCATACTCATTTTAGTGCATATATAGTAAATGGGTTTTGCATGGTAATTAACAGTGCTGCTAAGTCTTTCATTGTTGTGAAAATGAGCTTCAGGTTTTTGGGTCTGACAACTAAGTCACTGTCAGAAAAGCTGAATTTGCAAATTCAATTTTGCAGGGACCAGACGGACTGCCAGTAGCAGGATGTTGGCATAAGGTACAGTAACATAAATAACTTTATATCCTTGAACAGGTCCTGAGTAATTTTGCTCCCTGCACAGTGACTGTTGGCAGGCTGCACATGCTTTAAGCAACAGCTCGCAGGCCTGGCAGACATGACATTATGCCTTGGGAGAGCAGGATTCCAGCAGCTTCAGGTCTTGTTCCCCCCAGCTCTAGATTGGTGCTGGGAACACCAAAAATTTGCTAAGCACGAAAAATCATTGTTAACGCTGCCAGTAGAATGCCTTTTTACAGGCTTGCTTGGGCTTTTATTATGGCCAAGGAAGCTTAGGCACCACCCATGGAAAGGCTGCACCTCATGCTCATGTAACTTACTGAGTCCATACCCTCCCAGCTAACTTAACAGTGGTTTGTCTGTTGCAGAGTTCCAAACATTTCTTTTCCAACAAAGACTTTTCTGCCATTGTAATTATAACTCACAACCACTGCACTGCTTCAGTGCTGAGATCAGCACCCTGGGTACACATGATCAGGTAGTTTGTAGCATTTCATGCACCCAGAGCAGCCAGGGGTTGCAGCCTGGAAAAATGAGGAGAAATGTGTCCTCCTGTAAAGATGAGGACTTGATCCAGACTTGTAGGAGAATCCTCATTCTCCAACAAGAATATGATACTGAAGCTGAGTGGAATTACAAACTCAGCTGTAAACATGTGGTATGTGGACAGAGCTGGAGTTAACAGCATGTCACTAACTGGTTGCAAACCCTCAGAATGTGAGTATACCCTTGCTATATCAAAGGCTTTAATTCTGTGTAATTTTTGGATGTACCATTAATATTAAAAGAAATCTGAATGCCAATCCTTATATTATTAACAGTAAGTTTTTTAAGTGTAATGAATGGAGCATTTTTCTGATTAAAATGTTTGTGTGTTCTTTTTCAGTGATCTCTAAGCATGAAGCACAATATGTAAATAATGTGATATATTTTGATCTTTTTAATTTTTGTATAAAAAAAGGAAAAAAAAACTTTTGACAGTAATATATTGACCTTTTTTTATACTGGATTCTGACATTTATGGACTTGGAAAATAATTTAAAGCTCCCAAACCCATACCATTGCATGGTAACACCAGGATTTGCTAAAGGTACCGATGACAGTAGCTGGGGATGAACAGTGTTCCCTGCTCATGCTGCAGTGTCAACTAACAGTACTGAGCCAGCCTCGTGTGCCTTACTGCATGGAGGGAAAAATCCCTGTCCTGATTTGGCTCTTAACTTCATATTTGCATTGTATATGCACATTAAAAGGGTGAAAAAAACTGGCTGAAAACAAAGAAAATAAGGATGCAGCCCTAAAAATGAAAGAAGCTGCTGTCTATTGTCTGGTCAAACAGAAGGATTTGCAACCTGCACAGGAAACAAAGCCAAGCTCCATCCATTGCTACCTGCTGTGGGTGTGATGGAAACAGCAACTCTGGGACTAAAGAGAACAACCTTGACTGCCTGTGGTTATTTCCTCTGCAACCAAGAGAAACTTTTTTCCTCAAGAGGAAGCACCTCCGGGTCCTGTTCTGGGGTCTGTGCCTGAAGATGTGCGAGCGCTTTGTTACTGTGGAACACAAATTCCTCAGGAAGCCTCTGCTGCAGAATTTCAAAACAGAAAAACCTGTTTTGGCAATACGTTCAGTGCAGGGAGTTGCAGGACAGGGAAGGCTCTGCTTAAGCCCCTTATTAAACAACAGAGCACATAATGTTGCTCTTGGGGTTCCCAGAAATTGGGAGTTTGGAGTATTTAATTGTCTTGGTTTGTGGGGTTTGTCTGCTTTTTATTTCTTCTTGGTTTACATGGTTTTAACTGTAAACTAACTCTGCACTCTCCTCTTGTCTTTCCTCTCTTCACCTTTTCAGTCTCTTTTGTTAAATTATCTCTTCTCTCGCACATCCCATGCAGAGCAGGGTAATGAATGACATCTTTATTATTTTGCTATCTGCATATACCACCGTGGAATCAATTAAAATTACAAACTACTCCACAGTTCAACATTTTTTAAGATGTTGAAAAAACAGCAACTGTGCAGCAGAGAGCCATAAAAAAATATTTCAAAGAGTTCTGAAGAAGATGGCTTACGGCCGAGTCTATTCAGCTTACAATGCAGATCAAGAAGCAACCAGATTCCTTTACAGGGAGGAGATACTTTGTATTAACAAGTTTTTAAACTGAATAGAGAAAGATACAAATACTCATCCAATGGGTAGGAGTTGAAGCCCAACAAACTCAAAAAAGTAAGCTGTAGATTTTTATTTGTAAAACTGGTTAATCCTAACCAGATCAGTGATATAATTGCCATCACCTTTATGCCCTTTTGATTTAACTGATCTTGTCTGGAGGGAATACTTTCTTCAAACCAAGTTGCTGGGTTCTGCATAGGAGTTTTAGGTGAAATTAGGAGCCTGAAGCATGGTATTATGGTTCTTTGTGGCCTTGATCTTAGAGAACACAGAAGGGAAGCAGTTTTGGTGCACTGAGTAGATTCAAAACTTCTGTTAAGATTCTCGCTTCATTGCCACTCTTACTGCAGCTACTGGCAGAGAGGGCTTGAGAGAGGGATGTGACAGTCCAGGAGCAACCTGTCCTGTACAAGCTGACCTAGTGTGGGAGGTCCTGCTCCAATATTCTGAAGAAGAGTGGGAATGTGCTTTGTGCTCCACACAGGCAGGGTGATGTCTGGTGTCTGTGAGTTCTCATCTGTGACCAGGCTCTGGGTGTCCCCAGAGTCAGGGGGATCCTGTGCTCTGCACTGCTCAATGCTGAAATGGCCACCAAGCTCAGGAGAGGTGACACAGCCTCAGGGCTGAAGGCAGTGGATTTTTTACCTGTTGTTGGCTGCTCAAGGCCTACACCTACACATTACTGGCTTTGTGGCTGTATGTGGCATCTCTACCAGTTACTCACCGTTTCCTTGGTCACCGTACAGATTAAGTCCATGTTAAATTCAGATCAACTAACAAATCAAGAAACAACAATTATGTAACTCAAAACAGCAATGAAAATGCATTTTATTTACTTCCATTTCATGTTCTCAGCTATCACTTTTGGTGCAGGGGTTTTTAAAGGCATAAGGAGCAGCTAACAAGCTTCCACTGGCCTTTAGTGCTTTTGAAAAACCCCTTTAATATCCCAAATTAAAGCTAAAAATCTTCTGTGAAAGGTTGAAGGCAAATCTCTCATTGATGTCACTAGGAAGATCTGCAATTGTTCCCTTAATGTACAGTTGCTCTTCCCATCTCCCCCAGTCATCTCCAAACTAAAAGCAGTTCACTATTCCAAACCATGCTGTGGGCTTCTACACTCAAATTCCTGTACATGTTGTGTTCATGGAACTTCTTTCAATATCAATGAGAGTTCAGTCCCCAGAATGACTGCAGAAAGCACAAGAATCTGGAAGTGTCCACAAACAATCTACAATGCAGATAGAAAAGTCTTGTTTTACATACGCTGGCAAAAACTAAACAGCTTTCTATCTAGCTCCTACTTAAAGAAGTTTGATATCACTGAAGCTACAAGACAAGCTAACCTCCAAAGCTTATGAAATTATATTAAAATTTATATTTTCTCTGAGGAAATACCCCGAAGTCCTATTATCTTCAGGTAAACAAGTCAGTATTCCGTCTTCAACTTGTGGAATATCCAGTGCTTGTAGGCATCAACTGTGACCACTGCCAGGCCTGCAAAACATTGATACAGAATACCAGAATAGTGCTTTACCGCTCTGCAAGGCTGCCGTCCCCCTCCCAGCACAGAGCCTCTGCTGCCACAGCACCCAAGACATTTGTTTGTAATGGAGGAAGGCTGGAATTACCACTCTAGCACAGGAGTGCAGCTGTATCCACACCCACAGTGCTACAGCTCAGCTACCAAACCTTTTTGTGATCCTCTCTGGAAATTCCCAGGCAAAGGCCCTTGGTTCTGCATGTACAAAATCATCTATGCACGTGCAGCCAGTCAGGAATGTTCAGGACATTGAGCTTGCTGCTCACGTGCAGTGGCTCTTCTGGACTCCTGCTGCTGCCACTCCCATTGGGAATGCTGGCAAGTATGGATCCTGCTGCACATTGTCACTACTTTGGCTATGAGGAACTAACCAGTAGGTCTCCAAGGTCTGGGGGTGGTACATCCACTCTACCAACCTCTCATCATCAAAGGAGCAGAGACCTGTGGAGAGCAGAGCTCTGAGAAGCAGAGCAGGGCACGGATCCCCCGGGCTGTCACTGGCACCTGAAGTCCTGCCTGGTCCTCAGCTGAGATTGGTGCATCTGGCCTTTAGATTCTGAACTGTGAACCCGGTTCCCTGCCCATGGCACACAGTTGGACATAGATGATCTTTAAAGACTGTTCCAAGCCCAGCCATTCTGTGATTATCAATCATATTATTCAGATCAACAGATTTTATTAGAGAAACTGTTGGGTTTTGTACTGATTACACAAAGTCTAAAGAGGAAATCTGTTTAGACTTCTAAGTGCCTAACATACAAACATATTTAGAAGAGTAGTTGTTAAATACAGAGCAGTCATGATCTTACTGCAGTGAGCTAAAAAGATGTGCTTTGCTCTGCAAATTCATGCCAGATCAATTGATTATTTTCTCCTTCCATATGAAAATGTTTATGTGGGTCTTTCTGAATACTTTGACTTTGCAAATAGCTCACAAAGACAAATTTTACTTCTAGGTAGTACTGGCAGTCTTGCTCAAAACTCGGTCATGATCTCAGCCTTTCACAAAGCTTAGGGTGTTTTTCCACCAGGAAATCTCTCTTCTGTTTTCCCTTCTGGTTTCAAAGAATATGAGACTGCTTTACAGCAATTCCAAAAAGCAGCTGAATGTTACCACTGTATGTCAGTATCAAGGAAGATGATTGACAGAAGCTGCTAATGTGGTCAGTCTGCAACTACACCACTGATTTTTCTTGATCACTATAATATTTGGTGTAACTTCATGGATTCATCAATTGACATTCTGGGTAACACACTGAAGTTACTGTTATTGGGGGAACCTGAAACTCAGACAAATATATTTTGTTTTTTAGTTCACAAAACAAAATTCCTTCCACTAACTCCTGTGAAAGCAAGGTGCTTTCCATGAGGTTAAACCAACCATGCCTGCTGCTGCCCAGGAGCAGAGGACACACAGCTTGCTTTAAGGTTTGTTCCATTTCAAACTGTAGCTAATGACCATCGTTTCAGTCACCACCACCATCCTCTCTCAACACACTGTAGCCCAATTGGTTTTGGAAGCAAAGTTCCCAAACTGAATCATAAGGGCACAAGAACTCACTTGATACCCCTAAAAGGTTTACAGCCACAAAACTCTGCAGGCAGGGCTGCCTTGCCATGAGACACAGCAAGTGCATTCCATGACTGAGGCTGCAGCTGCTGCTGGCTGTGGTTGTTTCAGTGCTGGTGCCCCAGGAGTGGTGATGCTGCACCCAACTGTGAGTATGGAGAGCACTCCCTAAAGCTTCTGGGGAGGAAGGATTTAGGGAAGAAGGGAAAAAGGAAAAAAAATCCCATGTGTATAACTCCACAGTTTGACAGCTTGAGAGGAACCTTACCAGAGCATGAGCCTGATAATTTGGCCTGTTGTGATGGGGACAAATGAGATTAATTAAGAGTTTTGCAGCTCAGTCACAGCTTGGCCAATGAGTTCAGGAATATTTCTTTGGATTACAAAACAGGTGGCAGAGAAATCCTAATCTGATGTCAAACTGAAACTGTTCCCAAGTGTCAATTCATCAATATTTTAGTTTAAAAACACCATAATCAAGATATTGCCACATGCTTTCTTTTATTCCCATGGAGAGTCGCCTCTCCTGTATGCACTGTTTCTGACACTTCCTGTAAATATAATGGTGATGGATTTATTTCTGTATGGATTTTTCTCCTGTGTATTTAAAAATAAGAATGTTTATTTTAATGGTAAGCGACTTTCTGATGTGGTTTTTTTTTAGGAAACTGATAGATAAAATATTTAGATGAGCTTTTGTCTTCTGTAATTTCATAAATTCAGCATTTGAAATCCTTAAGCAAACCAGCAAAATGTGGGAGGTTTCAGCAGTTTAAGACAACCCATGCAATGATGCAAAGTAATCCATGGAAAACGACACCTGTGGTTTTAAGATTGTTATAGTAACCACTACCCTCAGTAAAGTTTTGGTTTTGCACTCAGCCAAATATAGCAGGTCTTGGGCAAGAATGCTAGAAGTCACATGTTGTAATGCACAGTTAATTAAAATAAGTAAGAAACATTAATTAAACTATGAAGATTGCAGAAAGTTTCAAGCTTTATCATAATGGTAAATAACTCCCTGGCCTGTCAATGTAATATGTGCGTTATGAATGTGTTCCCTGGTCAGTGAATGCTGGTTCAATGCTGCCCTCTATAGGAGACATTTTTTTTTTAATAGAATCAAATTTTATGCAAATTTTATGCTGTGACAGTGTCTCTTTAATTTACAGCACACATAACTTTTGTGTAACTAATGTTTGAATAGATATTTGTAAAACCAGGAGAGCATGAATAGAAACTTTAAATTTTTTCCAAATCTGGTATTTCTTTCTTAAGAAATACCATTGTATTCTCATGTTTTTTTCAGTCTCACTGTTGCCCAGATAATTTACAGTGTTACTCAAGTAAAATCTACCTATAGTAGGTGTCCTGACACATTTGTATTTTTAAAATTTTGAGCATGGAAGCTATGAATTATTTCCTTTGTAGGCAACAGATTTCTCTCTAAGATATGCACAATATTAGTAACTACAAATGATTATGATATGATTAAAAATTTAAATGTCCCCAAAGCACTCATCCTGGACAACTAGTGCAGGTATGTGCCTGAATTCAGATCATGAGTTTGTTCCAATGTGATCTAGCAGAGGAAGGAGTGCCCTCAGCACTGTCCAGGGGTGGAAAGAACCTCAGTATTGCTTTGTTTAATTTGAAACTCCTGGTTTTAACCTGTTCAGGACAGGCTGACATGCTGATTAGCACAGCCAGCCTTGCAGAGGTTTAACCAGAAGATTTTCAAGTGAGAAGTTAGACATATGGATAATTTCAAAAGGCCTGTGACACTCTAACTTGCCAAGGTATTCACTATGGCACACACTGAACCTGGCAACTTTACAGGACAGTGTTTATGTAAGTATGTTTCTTGACTCTTTTGCAATAGTGTTTAATTTTTATTTTCTTTAACAAAAAGGAGGACGCAGAGAGAAATATCTGATCACTCTAGTTAGTTCAGTCTCAGTGTCATTTACTGGTGTCACCTGCCTTTTAACCGTGTACCTGGCACTGCACTGGACCTGGCCATAATTAGTTCAGCTAGAAATACTCCAGAGCTCCACTTGGGGGAATCTGTTGCACACTGAATCAAACTAGTGAGTAAAAAAATTCCATTTCCTAAACTTTATTTTCCTTGGTGATCATTTATATTTGTAAGCTAAAAATTTCTTTTAGTACTTTCACATCACCAGGTGAACTACTGCAACTTTGCCATGTGCCTGTGTCCCATCAGATGGCACAACACAAGGGATATGTGACTGTTGTATAACCTGCAGCTGAAGTAAATCCTGAAAATCTGTCACTTAGATATGAATGGAGGAAGGACTTAATAGATTATATTATTGTATACTACTATAGAGAGCCTGGGGGAAACCACAGGAAGGCTGGGAAAAACGAGTTTTCCATGCATAAGAAGTTGAATTATTGACAAGAGAGTTGAGTAAGAAATTCATTAGTAACATGTGTGGTTTTCCTATGTCTTAGGACAAACAATTAATTCCTGTTTTGTTAAGTTCTGCTAGAAGTTGCCTTAAGTGTGGTTTCATCAAACAGTCAGCTCACTTCTGTGTCAGCTCACTTGTGTGGTTTCTTAAATAACTTAGATATTAATGAACAGAAACTTAAAACAGAGGTGACTCGAGCACCTGTAAATGACACTGAACCTGATCTGCTGCTTTTTATTATACTGTTAAAAACTGTATTTGAAAAGTTAATTTTAGAGGAATTTATTAAGTGTAGGTGAGTGCTTATCAAACTTGTATTTCTGCAATTACATTAGAAAATTAGAATCTGATTTTGCAAAGCAAAGGCACCCATGATACTCACTAAATGTATTAATTTACTAGGAAAGGTCATAAGCTGCCCTCAGTGCAAATGAGAGCTGAAGCCTGTTGTGTTTGCTGGTTTGTTTCATACAGTGCAGTTTTATAAACAATTTCATAACAGCTTTTTGTGTTTCAGTTTGGTGTTTTTTTTCTGCTATCTTGAAAACAATCAAAAATACTGAACATGAAGAAAGTTCAGCACAAATACCACAGTCAAAACTGACAGCCCCTTGCTTTGTTGCAATACATTACTTTGGACATAGAAATGATACAAAACTGATGTGTATTAGCATTTGAGAAACTGTACCTGCTGGTATCTCAAATCTGTATACAGTTTAGAAAAATGCATGCAACGTGTGCCTTATCTGTCCATATTTGTTTTTAAATTATGTGAATAGAGCTTAATACTCTAAGACGTTATGCAAGTGTCCCTTATTTATGAGCAGTTGCATCACTCCAGAGAGGCTGTTCAGAGGAGAAAGGGCTGTTTGTGTTTTTGCAGCTTGCCAAAAATGAGTTTTGAATGTATTTACACGGTATTTTATACAAAGCTGGCTAAATCTCTGTGTATCACCTTTGAAAAGAAATATATAGATATTAAAATTACAGAAAATGTACTTAACATCTCCATTTGCAAACTTTTTGTGATTTTTGATCATGTATGTGCCACAAAAAGTGTTCTATTTACTCTTCTTTGGGGTACAACTACTTTAAAAATGAAGGCACTAATAACAGTATTTCTTATCCATTTTTTAACATGTTAAAATGGTATTAATTAGTACTGCATCATGTATTTCTAGTTTAAGTTGTAATGGACAATACATTACCTTGAGACCTAAAAAACATTTTCTTGTTGTGCTTTTTTTAATAAAAGCAAAGACTGGATTTAAAAAATGGTCTCTCTGTACAGATTACTTTTACAATTGTGTGAATATGTATAATGAACTCTGCATTTGTAACCAAGAGTAAACTTTCCAAATTGTAAATGTTCAGGTTGCTATTATAAATAGCTAGTAAATATCTTAACCAGACAGGAGTTCAAATAAAGATTAACAGCCATTATTAACGTTTTCTCTACTGTCTTTTGTTCCTTAAAACCTGACCTTTATGAAACAATGGAGTTAGACTAAATTCAATCTAACTTTAAGTACACAGCAATTTGGTTTTGCATTCTCTGTATTACACAAAATTTAAACTGCTCCTGTGTTTATCAACTAGAAATTGCAACTAGAGATAATTATTGGTGGCTGTATCTAGTGACTAAAGTCTGCCAAGTATAGTTTTTAAAATTATCTGTTCTGTTTTTCTAGAGTTTTAAGAGCTCTTCATCAGTTTAAACCAAAAGAATGTGAATGTATATTTGGAAGGGAAAAAAAAGGTGTCATTTTCCAGAATCAAGTTCGACAAGTTGGAACTTGATTATGGAATTCAACACCTGTAGGTAGCAGAACTCAATCCATTGCAGAACCTCCTTTCTGGTTCTTTATCTTCCTATTTTTCTTTAGGCAATTCCAGTTAAACAGGAATGGAAGAAAGATCATTCTAATCTGATTAACAGCATTCCCTCTTTTAATCCTGACTATTTAGCTTTAGGATTGGCTCTGAAGGAGTCAGTCAGGTGTCTATGTATCTGCCACCAACCAAACACAGAGGTAAAACATTAAAAAGGTTGGGTTTACTTCTGCTTAAACAATCAAATACAGGAAAGAATTATTTCAGTTCTACCACCTGGGATACCTGCTCAAATTATTTTCAACTGTAAAAGAAACTTCCTCAATGTGTATTTCAAACGGAGTGCTATAGCTGTACTAATGATCCTGAAGAGCTCGTTCCCCCCCGCGAGGAGAGTGCTGTGTGCGGCTGGATGCACCCGAACAGTGTAAATCCCTGGGGTGTCTGGTTGGAAGGGGAGCTGCCAGCAGCCCTGCAGGGCTCCGGGTATCCATGCCTGTCCCCAGTGTCCCCAGTGTCGCCTGTGAGACAAGCGCCGCCCCGCCGGTCCCTGGGCGAGCTCCCGCTCCCCGCGGCCAGGGCTGCGCACGGCGCTGCGGCCGGGCCGTGCCCGAGTCCCTGCGCTGCCGCCCCTCCCTCCCCTCTCCTCGCGGCCCGGCCCCGCGGGAGGCGGCCGCTCCCTCCTCCCTCCTTCCCTCCCTCTCTCCCTCCCTCCTTTTCCTCCTCGCTCCGCTGCCGGCCCGCTCGGGCCCCGCGGGCGGCTCCGCGGCCATGCGGGCGGCACAGCCACGCTCCCGGCAGCAGACCCTGGCCCTGCGGCGGCAGCTCGTTGGGTGAGTNCGCCCGGCGGCAGCGCCATCGCGCCCGGGCTGAAACCAGCGCCGGAGCGCCGCGCCTGCACAGCCCGGTGCGCTGCTGTAATTAACAGGAATTAGCCTTTCTTAAGGAGGGGGATTACGAAACTGTACTATAAAACCCGTATGATACCGAGCGCGCCTGTTGAGAGTCTAAACTGCTTAGAAAGCTTTTTCTGTGAGCCCGCCGGAGGCACGGCTGGGGCTGGAGGCCGTGCTGGGCCAGGCGAGGTTCTGGCTCACCTACTATTACAGCCCGTCTTTCAGGAAACTAATTATTCCAAAACCGTGATGGAATTAAAAACATCTGTTCTCTTTCACAGAATGAGGGACAAGACTCAGTTCTAAACTTCCCATTACCGGTGGCGTTTCAACCAACCTAAAAAAAGTCTTAATTCTGTAGACCATCACCAGGAATGGCAACACAACTCTTCCCCTAACTGTGGGAATATTTTCATACCATATAATTTCAAATCCAAGGCTACTTTTATGTGTTGTATAAATACAAAACATGGGCTGAACGTAAATGCTGAAATTAGAATTCCGCCAGTTACACGCACCTGAAAAATACTACAGTGGGTATTAAATCTTTTTCTAACTGATTTGCCCTGCCACAGGCAGCGAAGACCCAGCCTCTGCAAGCACTTTCTTAGCATCTTTTGAACAGTTAGGAGAAGCTTACAAAAACCCCTAACTGTTTTGCCAGCTCATGCAGAAAGCATCAAGATTCCTGTTGGGGAGCGACAATAAAGCACTTTCTTACTTCACCATTCTCCTTTGTCATGCATTTGACAATGGCTTTGTATTTATCATCAAATTATTTCTGTATAAGCTATCTTTTACTAAATGAAGTATGGAAATTTGGCATTGCCCTTCAGAGTCCAATCTCTGCAACTCCTACTTAGGCAGATGTGTTTTCATTTCACTGGTTTGGCAATTCATGTAAAAAGTGAAACAAAACAAATGCACTTAAGTAAACCCAGTCTTATAAAATCATTTGGTGTCCTAGCTATGGTTAGTGAAGCTGTAACAAATTTCACCTTGCAGCAAACTATCTGGAAAATCAGGATGTTGGCAAGAATAGCAAGAACATAGTAAGAATAATAAAAATAACATAGCACAAGGTAAGAGACACAAAAGAACAAAAACGGCAGACAGCACAGACAGTAAGGAATTGCAGTTAAGACAGGATGAAACTATAGAGGCTAGTCCTACTACTGTGGCTAGATCCTAGAGTAAGATTTTCAGGTTTGGAGTGTGTTTTTTTCCTGTAAATCTAAGAAAATTTGAGTGCGATGCCTTTGGTTTAGGGGCCAAAAGCAGGATGACTGTGCCAGCAAACAGGAGAAATGTCTTTTACCAGGATAAACTAAACTCACTAAGATTTATTTTGCTTTCTGATGCTTGTCATAGCTCTTCTTGCAAGCTGTTTTTTTCTAATGATCCAGTGAAGATCGTGAAGGCAAAAGGCCAGTATATGTATGATGAGAATGGGAGACAGTACCTTGACTGCATAAACAATGTTGCTCACGGTAAGCTGAAGTCATGGTATTGGATGTTATTTGATGCTGTGTTTTTTTAAGGAGAACAAATAACAATCAGTACTTTTACCATGGTGCACTGTGCTGGGGAAGGGGGTGTTTAATTGGAAAAGTGGAAGGAAACTTTCTTGAGCATGTAGTTTGGGGAATTACAGTTTTTTGAATTTGTGTGTGTGTGAATGTGCTTTCCAGATCTTATTCAGAAATGTGTCTAAAACATACAGATTATTTTCCATGGAAACTCAAGTACAGCACCTTACTGTAAAACTAACAACTTACATTTTGTTTTTCTGTAAAAGTTACTGTTAAGTGTACAATCACAGAACCACTGCTCAGTGTGGTGCCTTAATTGTGTATATAATTAAGTGACTGCTGCTTTCTTACAGGCTTTGAAATCTCTTTACCTAGTCCCTACCAGGGCTAGTAATTCTTTGATAGAAGCTTACCTGCACCTTCCCAGACTTCTGAAATATAAATGCCTTAATCCAAGCATCAAATGAGACATCAGACACTATTTGTTTTAGCATGTCAATTTCCAGTACTAACTACAAACCTTAAATACAGTAGGAGGCAACTTCAAACTTTCTGAGGAGCACAAAAATGTTTTTACAAGTTGTACCATTACTAAGGCCCTACTGATAATATCTCTGTACTATTAGAGAAATATAAGTGTTAAGCTGACATGTGAATGAACACCATAGGTAATACAAAGAACTCTCAAACTACTCTCCACATTCTCTTGCAGTTGGGCACTGTCATCCTGATATAGTAAAGGCAGCCCATGAACAGAATCAATTGTTAAATACAAATTCTCGTTATCTTCATGACAACTTGGTTGATTATGCAGAGAGACTTTCAAAAACACTACCTGAGAAATTATGCATCTTCTACTTTTTGAATTCTGGGTAAGTTGGGTACATTAGAATTCATACTGGGGCTTTACTAGGTATATACAGACAAGTACACAGTTTCTTATGAACAACCATTTTCAGTCTGGCGTGGATTGACTAGATACTGACAAAACCATGGGTTTGGTTCTGCAAGCTTTCTACCTGGGAACTGAATTAAGTGCTTTATTTAAGAAGGGTTTTATTCTATTTGTAAGACTTTGGACCATAAAACAGTAATGTAAATATTTACTGTATTAGTTTCTTGTCTCATTTGTCTTCTAACTTGACAGTTATTCTCAAAATTAAATGTACCAATGCATTGCTTCTGCTGGGGCGGGGGGCATATTCCTAAGCAAGTTTAAAAGGAAAAAAAAACGTCAAATTGTTTCTGAAGTAGTTCCTGTACTCTGGCTTTTTAAGATGAATGCTGTTCTGGTGAACACTCCTACCTAGTGAGTGCTGATTACTAAGGAATTTATGCATAACATGCATGAAGTTCTCTGTTTGTGTCTGTTCTCTGCAGACACAAAGAGCAGTGCAAAGGAGGTTAGATTTCTAAACTCAAGACATCCACAATGAAACAATTACTGAATTTTTCCATTGTAGATCTGAAGCCAATGACCTTGCCCTGAGACTGGCACGGCAGTACACAAAACATGAGGATGTTATCGTATTAGACCAGTGAGTAAATTGGCAGTCTGGGGGTACAAGGCTCACTTTTGGCCCACGGTCAGAGCATTTCTGAAATCCTCCTGTAGTAGAAAGACTAAGCAGGAAGCTGAGGAAAGTATTTTTTCGCTCTGTTCAGTATTTACCTGCCCAGCCCCGAGAGCTGTGGTTGGGCTCTCCAGTACTTGACAGCTGTTGACACACTGAAAGGAGGCCAGCAGTGACCTGCCATGATGGGAGGCGAGCCACAGCAGTGAGAGGTACTGGGTTTGTGCAGCTGCAAGAGACAGCCAGACAGATCTCACTGCAACTACAACTGTCTCATGGGAAGGAGCAAGAAAGATGAGAGCCAGGTGGTGAAGATGTATGGTGACAGGAAAAAACACCTCAGATATAAGTTCAAGCCTGAGGAATTTTGATGAGACAGAAAAAAAAAGTATTTTTCCATTAAGGTAGTCACATATTAGAACAGGATGCCTACATGCCTACAGCCACTGGAAACTCCATTGCTGAAGGCTATTCAGAAATAGGCCCTCCTGTTGTTCTGCAGTCTTGTGATACTGCTCTAGTGTTCCGTGCTGTGATTCCAGTCACTGGTGCAGGCAAACCAGTGGTAAGTCCTGTCCCTCTGCATCCCTTATATTAAGAAAAAAAAAAAAATCCAAACAGTACTAAGCTTATTGATAGAAAAGAAACTGCAGAGCTGTTCTCAGCTCAAGTTACTAAATTTCCTACCAGGTGATAGCAGCTGGCTACTCTTTACTATTTGGAATGCTAATGCTAAAGAATTCTTGATACTGAGAAAATTACTGTTTAGTTCTGCTAATTGTTTTTAAGTGCTTACCATGGACATCTGACATCTTTGATTGACATAAGCCCATATAAATTCAGAAATCTAGAAGGACAAAAGGAATGGGTCCACGTGGTATGTACTTAAGCCTATACCCATCTATTACTTGTCAATTGAGTGAAGTTGTTTATATGATATATTGAATATAGGATACTCTTCCTTTGCATAGGCTCCTGTTCCAGACACATACAGAGGACTTTATAGAGAAGACCATGAAGATGCAGTAACAGCCTATGCTGATGAAGTAAAAAATACTATTGAGCATGCACATAAGAGAGGCAGAAAGGTAAAACATCATTTCCTTAACTGTTTGTCTTGTCTTAGAAATGAATGTGCCTGTTAGTGCAATTCAGAGTTACTGAAGTTAAGCTGAGTGGTATGGACTTGTCAAAAAGAAAATATCACATTAATAATCAAAAATCATCTAAGGACAAAGAGCTTGCTCCACAACTTTCTGTATTGTGTTCAAATATCATATGCTGTGTTTCAGATTGCTGCATTTTTTGTTGAATCTCTACCAAGTGTGGGTGGTCAAATCATTCCCCCAGCAGGTTATTTTCAGAAGGTTGCAGAGTAAGTGGTCATTCATTATCTTTTTTAACTTATTTGGCAAATAGATAATTTCTCTGCCTGCTGTAGCATAAGAGCTTGATAGGTAGGAAATTAGCCAAGCCTTCATATTAGAATGTGAACTTCATATACAGCAAAGACCTGCTTATAAACACACAGTATATACAACACAGGCTTGTACATGTTTGTTTCTTGAAAGTTTGCAAAGTAACACTTTCTGCATGTTCCTAAACAGTAAACGCTATGTTCTCTTTCCTTCTAAAAAACAATCAAATCTGTTATGTTACAGGCACGTGCACAAGGCAGGAGGTATATTTATTGCTGATGAAATTCAAGTTGGCTTTGGCAGGGTTGGCAAGCACTTCTGGGCATTCCAGCTTCAGGGAGAAGATTTTATACCTGATATTGTCACTATGGGGAAACCAATAGGAAATGGGCACCCACTTGCTTGTGTAGCAACAACAAAAGAAATTGCAGAAGCATTTGCAGCCACGGGAGTAGAGTATTTTAATACAGTAAGTAAACAGTTGCCCACTTCTGTAAAGAAGGCTAAGGATTAAAATTAGATATTCATGCTGTGTCTTTATTAGTATTACCACCCAGTAACTAAAGAGGAACTGTGTTACTGTACTATTTCTGTGTTTCTAGTCTGTGATTCTATGTATTGGCTCCATCTGATAAAAGTGATAGCATGCTCCTCATAGCACTGAGGATACACTTTCAGTGACATGATTGCATCTTTCTTCCCTCTCCACGGCTCTGTGTATTCTTTTCCTGGGCTCAGTTTGGTGGGAACCCTGTTTCATGTGCCATTGGAGTAGCTGTGTTAGATGTGATTGAGAAGGAACACCTTCAGGCTCATGCCACAGAGGTAGGCAACTTCTTGATGAAGATACTCAAGGAGCAGCAAATCAAGCATCCTATCATTGGTGATGTCAGGTATCAGTGCCTTATTTACATTTTTATCTGCTTTCACTTTGGTTCCATCAGCCCAACAACTCAATCCAAAAAGATGTTGTTTTGAAAAATTAATTAAATTTTGTTTTCAGCAAAAATAAAGATGCTGCTGTACAATTAAGTAAAACAAACTTGAGCCTATCAGAAGTCTCATGTACTTGGCCACTCTGGGCCAGAACTGTTTCCTCAATTTATTAGCTGCTAAAGGAATTCACTTCCCCATTTGAACTCAAAGTTCCAAGTGCAGAAGTGATGAGCTAGATGGAAAACATGCTTGATATCCTGTCCTGCACTGCCAGTGTGAGCAGACACAAGTCTGTACACAGTCTGTATTACTACATTCCTGCAGAACAGCAAAACCTTTTCTAGCAGCAGCCTAATATCACGTAATTCTCATGTAGTAAAAGGTCTGGTCTTTAAAAAAAGTCTGTTTTTCAATTCACTTGTTGTTCCTACCTTCCTCTGACATAGAGTGACTGTTTTCATTTCTTTTACAGAGGTTGTGGCTTATTCATTGGCGTGGACTTAATCAAGGACCAAGCAAAAAGGACTCCAGCCACAGCAGAAGCTGAGGTTTTAATAACAAGGTACATGGGACAATCACAGAGTTCCTCAGTACTAGAGGCAAGCACACAATAACAGAATACCCTTGTCACTCAGGAGTTGCTAAAATATAACCAACTGGCCAAAACTGAAACCAGTAGGTGTAGAAAGACACTGTGTGAGAGCCTGCAGGCTGATGTTTTTAGGTTTTTCTCAACTACATGCAGAGATTAATGAAATTCTTTGTTATTGCTCTTCCCAGACTTAAGGAAAGCTATATTCTGCTGAGTACAGATGGGCCAGGAAGAAACGTGCTGAAATTCAAGCCCCCAATGTGTTTTAATATGGAGGATGCAAAATTTGTTGTGGAGACAATTGACAAAATATTAACAGGTAAATAATGATCAAAACCATCAAAAATAGAGGGTGGTTTCTCAGCTTTCTTGCAGAGAATGCTGAGCTACTGATTTTCAAAAGTGCTAAAATGGAGCCAAGATGGTAAATGCTGAGCACATAGCCTTCCCTTCTCAATTATTCTGTACTGAAGTTCTCTAACAAAGCAAGTTCCTCTACAGATGCATATGCCTTTTAAAATAGTTTTGCTGTGGCTGAGGTTTGAGTGTTTAGCTTATCTGAACAAGCACAACTTGTAAAAGATGTCCACATAGTCCTAAAAGCCATAATCTACGTACTTTTGCCACTCAGCTTTTTATACCACACTTAGCGTTAAGAAAGCTGGTGTAAAAAATGTCACTAAGTCATGACTTTTCTAAGTTGTTGCTTATTTTCTCTCCAGATATGGAAAAAGAATGTCTGAACCAATAGAAAACACCCGTTTGTTCTACCTGAGCAGGTATTTCTCTACAGTCACTCAGTACTATTTGAAAGGCAAGGTTCCTAAATATAACTTCACAAGCACTGTCAGAACAAAGCTTCCTCAGAGATGCTTTTACTCAAAGTTTGCAGGAATCTCTCCTGGGAATCTCCAAGCATGGACTACACTTGTGTACATCCAGCATTCACAGCTACCTTCCATCACTCTGACACTTGCAGCAACACTTGTGCATCACTTGTTTGTGAGGGCCAACGTGTCCCAGACATGACTATCTCTACAGCATGCAAATGACTGCACATCCACACAAAGACAGAGCTTTTCTGCTTGCTGCTCAGTGTCTTCAGGCTCCAGCCAGAAACTAGTCCAGCTGCATAACCAGCAGATCAGATTCAGCAGATCTCCCCTGAAATGTCATTTCAGGTTCACAGATAGTATCTCATCCTTCAGGATCCATTTACCCCTAGACTCAAAAGTTTGTGGGTATCAGAGTAATACTGGTCCTGTTAAAGTCTGCAAAGTCTTGTTATGTCTTCATCTGTTGAGGTCCCTCAATAGATTGCCAAAAGAACATCTAGCTGCAACTCGGTTTGCTGCATACTCATGACCACAGTGTACGCTTAGAGTTAGCACCTTGGTAACACCACCCTTTGGTATACTTAAGTACTTCTTCAAACTACTCTGACTAGAAGACAACCACATGTTGTAGAACTCTGGGTAGTTGGGCAGGAATGCACTTAATGTGATCATTGTGAGCAGTGTAATCATTAGTGGCCTCAATCACCATGAGATTCACAATGCTATGGCCCTGAGCTAAGGAGAAATATATTTTTAATTCAGTGTAATATTAGTATAGCAGGCACAAGAAAAATGTGTTAATATTTTATTTAGCAAGTTAATGGAAAGACATACAGCTGTTTATACTACTTATTCTTAGGAACAGAAAAATTACTTAACAGTGCCAGTGCAAATTAGAGGCCTCATGACTTTATGTGCTTGTCTGTAATCTAAACTAAGCAAGAAAAATGCCTTTATTTTCTACAGGAAACCAAGAATGCAAAAAGCCTCTTACTAAGTACAGTACTAGTAAGACACTTACATATAATGTAAGCGAAAATGAGGCAATGAAGTAATTTCTTTTAATGATACTTTTACAAAAAAAACATTACATTATTTTCTTTCCATAGGTTTCAAACAATGTTCAAGATCTACTACTAAGAACATTATTCTACTATAATAATGCACATTTAATCTTCATCCTAGCATGTCTTAGACCAGATAAGTCACCTTTGATTTTTCTGTCTTCATTTATCTTGTTTTTAGTAAAAGCTCTAAGAGAAATAAATTTTACAAGAGCTTGTCTCAACTCTGGCAGTGTGGATTTGGCTTTTATTTTAAACAGCATATCTAAAACTGATTATAAAGGAGGATCTTTCTAGTGGCCACTACAAAATACATTTTCTAAATTTATGCACTTTCTGGTTATAACTTGTTCAAAATTAGGATGAGCCAATAGGTGTTCTGATATTTTTAAGTCTTCAGCGACCTATGCAAAAACCATTCCAGGTGCCAGTACACCCAGTCCTTCCCAGGCTCCTCCGAGCAGTTTCAGCAGCCAGTGTAAGAACAAGGTCCCTAAGTAGCACTATATTCAACAAACACTCTCAGCCACCAGGTTAAGTCAAAAACTTCAGCTCCAAATTCCTAACATCAAACGCATGAGGGACAGACAGCTGAGGGCTATGTCTCCCAAACCACTTTTTACAAACAAGTCTGTCCTCGAGAAATAACCAAGCAGGATTAGTAAGTTAAGGGTAGATTACAGCCATAAGCAACAACCTTGTGTACAAGCCTTTACTTTTACCAGGCAGTTCTTTGTATCACAAACTTTTCATGCAAAGAAGAAAGGGGAAAAAAAGCCAGCTCTGCATTTAAGTACCAGTATCCTCAATTTCTGCCTAAGGCCACATCACCTGTTGAAGAAGCATTACCTGAGCACCTACTTACTAAAACCACCACAATAACACCAACTGACAAACTCCTGCTAGGACACTACTAGGCAGAAGGACTGCAGCACAATGGTTCTGGTACCATGCAGTTTTCCCACTGGAGGGCCAAGTGTCTGCTAGAAAAATATTCTGCTACCCCTTATTTCACTGAAAAAATATTTAAAGTATGTAATAAAGTATTTAAATCTTGAGACAGTAATACTTTTAAATACTGTATTCATTTGTTTCAGTGATTTGCTGTTTTTTTATTTGCAAGTAAGTTGGGCTGGAGGTTACATGGTCCAGCTGTGAAGTTGCCAACTCTAAGATTAAAAATCTGTTTGTTTTTTTTTAATACTCAAGACTTCCACTTAACACCGGAAGAGTCTTACAGACTTCTAAATTTACAAGCAAGTTTTTCTTTTCAAGGACAGCCAGCAGGGAGCAGCAGATCATAGTCCATGCAGAAATAGCTGCATCCCTAGTTAAAAATACTGGAAAGGTCACTATTAACGTATGTTTATTTCTTGCCTTAGTTACTTGGTTTGATTCCACTTCTGGATGTTACTTGTTCAAAGAGAATTTGATACAAGAAAAAAAATTGCCACATTTTAGCTTTAAAAGGAGATTAAAAATTGATCACTGCAATGAAGATTAGAAGTTTACTTTGTGCAGTAGAGCTTCCTACTTATATTCTGTCACAAGACAGGCAAATCACATGACAGTTATTGCCTTAAAATAGCAGTAAACCAACAGTAAAGTCAAAAAAGGAGAGTATTTCTAGCTGGTCACTCATCTCTAGAGAAAGATGTTTCTTCCACCCACAACTGCAGTGGAAGTTCTTTTAGCCTTTTCTGTTACACAAAAAGGCTGCAAAAATTCAGACTTTGCATTGGTCCAACCTGCCTTTCAAGGAAGTTATATACATCCTATCAACAACTTGCAGACAAGTCTCAGACTCAAGACAGTGAAATATAAAGGAAGCACAGCCAGCTTCTTGCACACCTCTTGGCTCCCTCCTGCAGTTGCTGTCCAGACTCCCAAGCCCTACCTGAAACCTACAGCTCTGGCTCCTCCTAGCAGAGCCCTAAGCAGACACCACTACAGTTACTCTAAGCCTCTGTGCTTGCCTAGAGCATGAGCCACCACCTCACCAGCACAGCCCCACCACAGCTGGGACTTCTCACCTGAGCTCTCCTCCACAATCTCCAGGCAGAAATGACAGCAGGTTTTAGCTGCCACTTAACTGCAAGTGAGCACAACTACCAACACAGCTTTCTAGTTTTAAGATTAAAAACATTTAAGCACAACTCTTAATCTATCAAGGTACTGCCATGAACTAAGTTCTGGGAACAGGATACTGGTGTTTTACTAACACATGAGCTGAAGAATGGCACAAGACACTAGATTACGCCTTTTTTATTTCAAAAGCTAGGATAGCGTCAATATCCATGTCATGGTGAATCGAACACATGTAAAATACCTTACAATACATTAGATTCCAAAAAGGTACCAAAAAGTACAGTAAAATTAACACTTCCATTACAGGAAATGTATGACACAAAAACAATACAAAATAAAAAGGTGGAAAGTGACACTGGTTCCCTAAGATGCATCTCATTCTGTACAACTGGAGTAATGCAGAGTCCATAGTTAACTCCAAGAGGCAGTCCCTAGATGCAGAGCTGCAGCTTTAAGCAGACCCTCAAAATCAGTTTCAGTTTAACCTATTGATAAAATCATTAATTAATATCTTCAGCAATGCTGAAATTTATACACCACACTGTCTAGACAACTAGTTATTGGTAAGTAATAAACATGTAAAACATTTCCAGGGAGCTCTTCCAAGTAAGATGCACATTTAACAGGCCATAGAAATTTATTGTAAAGTTAAATTTGGTACAGAACTGAAGTATCCATCTACAGCATTGTATACAAAACCTATGCAGTCATTTTCCAAAAGAGACCATGCCACTGCATACCTGAATAAGTTTGATCAATATGGCTTGTAGTTATTCTGATGACCACCACGTCTTGGTGTCTTCCCATAATTTGCACTGCCTTGACCTATGAACAAGAGAACAAATGCATTAAACTGCTAATTAGTTATGCTTGCTTATACCCAATACAGTTCTCTTTACTTACTGTAATCATAGCCTGGTCCATATCCATAATACCCATATCCTGAATAATCATAGCCTCCATAGCCACCATAACCTTGCTGATAGCCGTATCCTTGATTCCCATAACCCTGGTTCCAGTAATTGCCATAACCTTGATTCCAATTTTGACTTTGAGCTATAGAAGGGAAAACCATCCACAAAATCCCATTTTAGTACACACAACTTATTTAGAATGTGTCCATACTAAAGTAGTGTGTGTGGTACTTACCACCGCCTCTTCCACCTCTGCCTCTTCCTCCATAGCTACCTCTTCCTCCACCACTACTGAACTGTTGCTGCTGGTACACTTCTTTTGGCTGTGCTACCTTAATCTCACACTGCAAATAAAAAACAAAGAAGAGTATGTAAAGCGTCTCAGAGCAGCATTGTCCAACCTGAACACCTGGAGAAGCCAGAGGTTCCTCTGGAGGCAAAGGAGGTGTAGGTGTGCTGTGCTCCTGGTCAGGTGAGCAGCACTAATGCATATCCAGGGGCATCTGATTTATTGTGCCACCTGGGCAAAGGTAAGTCACTGTCAGCCTTGCTTTCAAGGCATTTTATCCTGCCTATTCCCTACCATCAATTTCACACCATGGAACAGGTGCTGAGGCCACCTCTCCTGTAGGAGCCACAAGGCTGCTCTCTCACCTGGCACAACCTCCAGGACAAGGCTGTTGCTATCAGACTGCTTCACCTGACATGCACTGAATGAACAAGGTTCTGAGAAATGCACCAGAACGAGCTTTTCTGGCAGTCATTGTATACACTCTACATACTGTGTATGTGGATGGACTGTACCATACCCCTACCAATGCCTGAAATCACTATTTTAAAATACTAACACGTAAAACCAACCAGAACTGACATTTCCAAGACAGGTTCCCAGGCTACAGTTCAAGCTGTCAGCCAACTGCCAAGTTCCTGAAATTGCACAGTCCAAGACTAGAGCTACTGCTGCTGCAAAAGGAACAACAGCACCTGAGCAAGTCTGGCTTGAAGTTCTTCACCATAGGACCTTTAAGGTAATCTGCTTTTTATTATCTATGGCTATAACACAAAAACAAATCATAGGTATGATACAGAAATTTCTCAGCTCTCTTGGCATTTAGGCATCATCTCTCCTGAAAACAAACTTCACTGCTAACCAGTGACTTTCCCACTGCATTAAGTTTGCCAAAATTTGTTCCATATTGTATCAAGACCAGTCTTAAACCAAATGCAATCCAAGTCAGTATCAGACAGTATGACCCTGTGTAATAGGGCTCTGAAGTTATGTGGTCAGCACTGACCTCAGAGCAACGGAACAGAGACACCTCAAGCCAGTACACATAATTTGCCTCTAGACTCCCTTTACTTGCTGACCCATGAGCCTCTCTTCATTAGCTATTCCCTCAGATGAGCAGTCACCTGGTCAGAGCATTTTACACCACCCTTACAGTAGTTCCCATAACCAGCTGACCAGGCACAAGCTTCCATAAGCTTCCATTGATTCCCTGGATCCTTGTAGTGGGATTACATGACATGGTTTTGGTAGCAGGGGGGCTGCAGGAAGGGGCTTCAGAAAAAAAGCAGAAGCTGGCTCCCAGCAGACAGCCAGTTTCAGCCAGATGCTTGCAAAGTTTAGCATCTGCAAGGTTTTCATTTATGCAAGTGCTCTATGCTGAAAATAGGCATCTACCTATTAAAATGGCTTACACTGCTACACTGATGCCTAAGCCAAATTCTCCACGTCTATTTAATGAATGCAATTAGATAGATACTTGACATACAAAAGACCCTAAAATACAGTAATGAAAGCTGTAAGTATTGTCAAAGAGCCTTGGAAGCCTCTGTGACAGACCTTTTGCAAAACACCACTATGATAAACTTAAGGCTGTCCCCTTATCGTAAATTTGGTACTTTGACACAAGAGGCCCACAAAAGCCTTTTCAGGCTATAGATGTAGCAGTATTATCCTTGGACAAAGAGTTACAAGTCAGAGTTTCTACCTTGCTTCCACTGACGTTATGGAATTTCTTCTCCAAAACCTTCTTCACTGGATCCTCTTCCTTGAAAGTGATGAACACAAACCCCCTCCTTTTGTTGGTCTTTGGATCCATTGGCAGTTCAATTGCTTCAATCTGAAGATATGAAATACTATTTTCAGACTCATATTTTAGATGAGCAGTTAAATGCACTGAAATTGGGACATCAAAACTGTCAATTTTCTCTTTATGCATATTATGCAACACCAAAGTTGAAAGCCTTTCTATAATACTGGCTTTCAGATCAGAGATTTCAATTTTACAACTCTTCAAACCGATTTGAACATCAGTTAAAATGTTTTGAGTTAAAGACAAGGGTATCCAACTAGCAATGGAAGCACCTAGTGCAGCAAGTGCCACCTTTGCTCTCAAGTTGGGAAACTACTGGATGTTACAGAAGGCTTGATACATCTGAAGTTAACTTACTTTGAAACTTGAAAATTACTAATAAACTGAACAGCAACTGGAAACTATGCTTTCAGAGTTTATTAAGGTACCATTACACACCTCTCCGAACTCTCCAAAATATTCCCTGATTTTCTCTTCTGTGGCTTCTGGGTTTAGTCCACCAACAAATATTTTCTTCACTGGATCCTTTTTCATTGCCATGGCCTTCTTGGGATCAATTAGTCGTCCATCTAGTCTGTGTTCTTTCTGTTCCAGAACCTAAAAGACAGTTTGGTATTATTAATTTGAGCTAAAAATTTCCCCTAGAAGTCAAAGACCTAAAATATGAAGCTTAAATTCACCTTTTCAACACTCCCAGGTTCTTTGAAGAGAATAAATCCAAAACCTCTGGATCTTCCTGTGTTAGGGTCCATCTTTATCGTACAGTCAGTTACCTCACCAAATCTGGCAAAGTAATCTTTCAAGTCTTTTTTGCTTGTATCCCAGCTGAGGCCACCAACAAACATCTTCCTGAAATTTCAAGGAGAGAAGAGCAATTCAGATTCAGGAAGCACTGGAGAAAAGCACATGCAGTAAGATGCTCAGTGGTACACACCTCAGCAGCATTGTCAGAACAGGATCAACTGTTCTGAGTGCAACACCTGCATCTTGTCAAAGGTTGCTGGTATTACAGGTATGCACAAGGGGGGCTCTCCCCCCCTCTTTTTGTGGAAATGCCACAATGCATCCTGCCATTTACTAGAGGATATAAGAAATAGTAAGAATAGCCTGAAATATTCCTTGCCAGTAATTATTCTATAATTTGCAAGAAAGCAGTTTTGATTATCAAGTACTGCCAACTCAGTTTTTGCAAAGAACTTAGGATCATTCCTACTGCTCTGAAAGCATTCAGCAAAGAGTAAGGTATCATAAGCAAAGTATTTGAGCTGAGGTTTTAGTTAAACAGCTGTAAAAATTTTAGTCCAGGTATCTATGACCTCCAGTAAGTCACATACAACAGGTGGGACTTTGGACCTGCCTTAACTACCATGTTGTGCACTTCTTCCTGCTTAGTTACTGACTCTAGTTCTGTCTTCATCAGTACTACAGGAGTCTCTCCATTCTTAGTCTTTAATTCCAAGTAGGCAGATACAGTTCTTCCCTGCCCACTTTCCCATACAAAATACTGAAGGAGGATATCTAGCTCAAAGAATTAAATTCGAGGTACAATACAGAAGTGAAGCTCACAAACAAAACAGGCAATAAGGCATTTTTCAAATTCTTCACTTCTAATGAAAACACTAATAACATGGCTACATTTTCTATTTTCACCGTTTCCAAGGTAACAAACGAAGCTTTTGAAAGCATTCAAGCCTTTTTATCTAACTATAGACTGAAGCAGTTTAAGTTGTCATTACTCTTGTTTGGAGGCAACCAAGATTACACCAGAATGTAGCAGCACTTCAGAAATTAAACTATGCTTAAATAAAACCGGCTTTTGGTGTTTACATGTAACTTTGCAATAATCGGCATCTATTTATGTTCAAGAAGCAATGGGGGGGAACCTTATGGGGGTTTTGCCCTTTTTTCTCAAACTGCGTGAAACCATACCCTTTATCGGCTGAAGTCAAGGTTTCCCAGCAGACCAAGCTGTGCACTCTTGGTGAGTGCAGCAGGAAGCACCAGGCCCAAGTAAAATGTGTGCTTCCTGCAGCCATTACAGCAGAGCCTTGCAGGAACAGCCGCACCAAGTTTATTAAGCCTTTCAATACCAGGTCAAAGAACGGGGCTTGGGGGATTCCTTCCTATCCCAACAGCTGCCGTGGCTGCTCTAACCTGTATGGACTGACAGTGGCTCTCCACAGCACACCCTATCATCACTGACCACACTTACAGAACAATCAAGAGATTGGGGGATGACAGGAATTTGTCTGGAGGCACCTTTGGCTGCTTTATGGCATTGGGTTGGAGCTGTGGCATTGCCACATGCTAAACTCACCTCTTACCACAGCAGTATGTGTTACACTTTGCAATTTACAGTGCTTCGTTTTATAACTGGAAAAACTGATACCTAATTTAAGTAAAACAATATTTAAAACTTTTGAACCTTTGAAACTAAGATAAAAATCCTGGTATTTTGCTTTCCCTTCAGAGACCACAAACTGGACAACTACACCCTTAACACACAGTCATTTTTCCCTCCTGAGTGTATTAGTGCAGCTAAATTGAAGCTTATTTTAGCTCTTAACAAAACATTGTAAAATCAGTGCCTTGGGCAGCACTACATTTTTCACATAGGTCAATCCCTCTGAATAACTGCTTTTCTAAGAAGCTTCATTTCATACCAATTTGGGGCTGAAGCTTGTCACCTCCTGTTCAGGGAAGGAAAAGACCACCACCCTTCTTTCAGCACAGAATACTAGAAATAGTAAAGAAAAATTCCTACATAGCTGAAAGGCTAGGTTCTCGATCCTTTTAGTGTCTGCAAAAAATATATCTGGCCGCAGCTTGTGGGAAGCTTGTGTAAGTGATACTCGTTCCTTTATAGTCAAAAATCTGTTACACTGGCTTCAACTGTTTAACCTGAGGGATCTGACCCTCTGGTTCAGAACTCAGTGGTAACAAAGGGAGTGCCAATTAAATACATGGGGTAGGCTGAATAACAAAGACCTGCTTGAGAAATAGCCAAGTAGTGTTCATGTTAAGTATGTGTATTTATGAGCAGATCAACTATGATAGGAAAGAAATTGCTCTTGTATGCGCAAGGCTTCCACTACCAAAGCACAGCGAAACTACACCGACTCCTCCGAAAATCCCTTGCAAGACTTAAGGCATCTTCTGACAATGCTGCAAAGTAGTACACCAAAATCGCTCTTACCGATTTAAAGTCACCGCGCATCGTCTCAATCGTGCTGATTTTCCCTTTACTTGCCTTAAAAAATACTTAGCTTACAACACGCTGCCTTCCAAGGCCAGGATTATTTTTATGTGCTTCACACAAAATACATTTACATCGACGGCGATGGGCCGTGCGATCCCTCAAAAGTTTCAACCAGCCCCCCTCCCCCAACAGAAAGCAACTCTTTCCATCCGCCCCTTTCGCTAAAGAGGAAAAGGATGAAGAAAACGCGGGAGAGGTAAATCCTCTTCCATTTTACAGCGTAAGACGGCAACAGCCCCGCTCGGCGCCCCTCCCCCAGCCGCCACATGGCGCCAACAAAAGGCAGCGCCAGAACAAAGGAAGCGCTGGTGCTGCAGGGCCCCGGCTCGGCGGGGCCGCTCCCGCCGCCCTCCCCGCCGGGCCGAGCGGGACCAGGGGCGCTGCCGCCGCAGGGCCGCGCTGGGCCCGGCGCTCCGCACATGGCGCCCGCGCTTACCCCGCATCCTCCTCATTCTTGCTGGCGTTGATCTGGTCGCCCTCAGCCCCANAGCGCCGGCCGCCAGCTGCTGCTCCGCTTCCGACATGGTGCCCCGTCCGCAGAGGGAGAGGGACGAGAGGCGCCTGCGAGAGACCAGCGCGGGTCAGCGCGGCGACTCCTCCCCGGCCGGGCCGGTCTGATCCGGTCCGCTCACACCCCTCCCCCTTCCCGCCGCCGCCATCCCGTTCGTACTCACTTTTAAAATCCGCTCCCGATAAAACCCGGGCCGACCGAAGTCTAACTAAAATCGCCCCGGCGCTGGTGCTGGAGCCGATCCCGCTCCCCGCGGCTGCTCCGCACCGGCCCCGCCGCCACCGCCGCCTCCCCCTCAGACACGTACTCGGGCCCGCGCCCGCGACGCGTGGCCGCCTTTATACCACCGGAGCCTGCGCCACACCGCAACAAGGCGCGTTCTGGTTGGGCGTCGCTGCCTGTCACTCAGGGAGTTCCGCTCTCGCTGCTGGCTGCCCTGCTGGGGCAGTGGGCGGGGCCGCGCTGAGAGAGCGGGAGAGGCGGGACCGGGAGTCGCCGGCGGGGTCGGTACAGCCCCGGGCGGGATCGGGATCGGGGCTGCGCTCCCAACACGGTCCGTGGTTCGGCCGCCGCAGACCTGGGCCCGCGAGTTCCGCACGGGAGCGTCCGGCTGCGGCGCTGTATTTACTTGGAGTGCCGCCCTGGTTTAGCTCGAGGTGTGTTACGGGCACTGAGTCAGTTACTCCAGGGCGAGAGGTTTGCTTAATGTTTCCAGCTCTGCTGGTTTTGCAACCGAGAGGGGCCAGAGTTTGTTGTTTTTAAACTTAGATTTGGATATTACATAACTCGGGGAGCTGGAACGCTGAGCACGTGCCCGGGCCTTAATTCCTTTTGCCCAAGGATATGTCAGCCTTGTTGGCAAAGTTGTGGGTGAGAAGTCCAGAAACAACTGCTCCTTGTAACGAAACATTGTTGTACTGTATACAGCTCCTAATGTCCCATTTATCCATGCCAAAGGGGCAGATTTTGCTTTCTAGATATATAGGTAAAGCTTACACATCTTTTAAACAAAACTAAAAGTTAAGCCCTTTGCTTGTGGGTAAAAAGTAACAACTGTTACCTAACTTAATGCAGTAATGAGTGCACGCGTTATTGTTCCACTTTCTGTCAAATGTGGCTTGTGGCTCAACTTTCATCTGCTGTTGAAACTCTGGAGTGCCCACAGCCAATTGTGAATAGAAATAGTGGCAAAACATTTGGTTAAGTGATCTGGTCTGGATCATGAACTGTCCTTCAGCTGAGCTGCTTTTAGGACAGTTTTTATCCTAAATACAGTTGGTCAGAATTCATCTTTAGGGATGCCTGTCTTAGCATAGACTACTGACAGGGTAGGGGTAAGCTATACACAAACTCTCAACCAAAACTTTAGGCTGAACTTTGTAAAAAAATGTTCTATGAAGTAAGGGCAGTAAAGACAGTAGCAAGAGCAGGGCCAGTACACTTGAAAGTTGTTACGTCCTCAGGACAGGTTGTAGATGTTGGCTCATAGAGATGCTCATCTTTATGATAATATTGTTTCCTTGATTGAACTTTAAATAGAATGTTAGAAGCAAAGAATTTTTTGTAAGATATCGTAATTTATATCATTTCAGAGGAGCTTACCCCACATCCAGCAAGGGGGCTTCTTGTGATTTTTCAAGCAGCTTTGGCTTAGATTTTAAACCTCTCAGGTCTGTACCAAAAAGATGTGGTTTGTGATTACAACCATCTAAGCCACTGTCTCAGCTAAGTGCATTCTTTTATCCCGTACTGATAGCCTGCCTAATGGGAAAATACCACACATTTGTTTAAGTCACTGGGAACCAAGGCCACACTGAGGCTTGCAGGTTGCATGGCTGAAGTGGTGAATGCCATTGACGTGGTTCCTCTTTTTGCAGGCTTTTGTGTATGGAGCTGTGGCAGGTGGCTGCAGAAATACATCTGTGCTGAAGTAACAAGTTTACAGACCAGCACTTGAGAGTAAACTGAAATTTGCAGCACTTTGCATGGGTCTGTCAGGCTCAGTTGATAGACATAATGTGAGTGCTTTGGATTATTTATAACTTCATTTTCTTGGAAGATTCACTGCCCATAACGTCTGCTTTGTATTTCATCAAATCTTGCTAAGAACATGAATCACTGTCATCCTATTAGGACTTCTACATACATTTCCCTTTACTTTCTCTTCTCTTTTTATTTCTTCTCTTTTTTGCTATGCTGAACCTGTCTCGTCCTTCCCTACCACTGGCACTTTGTCAGGTGTTTTCCTGTTTCCACCAAACAGTGTTAAAGCCATACTCATTTCCATTTCCTGCCCATTTCTCCTGGTCAGGTCCCTCTCAATCTCCCATCCTGGCAATTCCAAACAGCAGGCCCCAGCTGGCAGGGCTCTCTGTGATTCCCAATTGCCACATGCTAATGGCTGTTTGATAAAACCTTTTGTGTCCCATATCCAAGAGCAGGATAATGATGTGGTTGTAGACTGGCTAAGCAGCCTGGTTTGAGAACTGTGACTGGCACAACTAACAAAGTCATTCTTTATGCATCTAGACATCAAGAGAAATTTGAGAATATGGGCTATTGTGATTATTTTTCGTCTCACCAGGCCCCATCATGCCACAGGTAATTTTAAAGAATTCCTCTGGGCTGTGGCTTGGGTTTTGGTCTTGCTTTTCACTTTCCACTCAAAGCCTGTGGTTAATCAAAGAAAAACACACATTTATCTTCTTGAGTGGTAATTCTCCCTATATGACATATTTACTGCTCAAAAAAAAAAAAACTATCATTGTTTGCCATTTTTTAGTCCTGTAATTGCTATGTTTACTCATGGTGTTGACTAAAATTCCACTGAACTTTACTTGCATATGGGCTTTCTGTTCTTGGGTCTAATTCTGCTGTTCTAGCAAGCAGTATATGCCAAGCCTCACCTTCGCTGTCTGTTCATGTGAGTTTTGTGCCATACCTGTCTTCATTACCTCCTTCTTGGTCATCCTCTCCATTTGCGTTTCCTCATTATTTCCCTTCTATTGATTTTTCTAGCTTCTCTTCTAAAAAAGAAAAAAAACAAAAAACAGTAAAACAGTAAAACAGAGAGAGAGAAACAACACTGCCTTGAAACTTGGTGTAATTTCTCTGTTTCCTGCATCCTATGCCTGTCTTGTCTAATTTGATTGTAAGCATCTCAGGTCACGGACTGCCTACTTTATATCAAGCACCATGCTACAGGAAGCTTCTGTCTGAGTTAGTCTTTATGCGCAGCATAAATAAATACATTTTATTAATGATAATAACAACTACGTAAGTAATCCCATATATTTTAATGATGGAACTGAATGTAATGGCTCAGAATAAGTATGGCAAAAAGGATTCCTTATGCTACATGAAGTTAAGATGAATAGAAGATGTCTTTGAGTAAGCATTGACAATATATCTTTAAAAAGTCTTATCTAACCAATTGCCTCTTTTAATTTGAGAGATAAAATATTTTTATTGGTTTATTCACACATTCATTTCTTCATTGTGGTAGGATAACAGTGACTATTTATCTCTGAGCTTGGTGGCCTCAGGGATAATCCAAGCCAATATTATGTTAAACATTGGGTAGAACAATGAATCAACAAACACATGCTGCAAACCCAAGCAAACACAAGTGTTTCTGCTCTAGAGTTTAGATGAAAGCTTGATATCTATATGCAGTATTTATATAGAATGTCTGTATATAGATGAGGAGGAGCTTTATAGGAAGTAAGTTGTCAGCCCCAACCTCTACAGGTGTTCAACAGGAGCTCATCCTAAGCAACAAGCTGGGATAAAGTAGGAAGGTGTTTATTTGAAAGTGCAGTAGTGGAATTCCATTGTAGGGCTGGCAGAAAACAGGAGTTGTCTTTACAGAGTGAAACAAAAGGTACATTTGATGTTGAGCTGTGAGCTTGGAGGGAAGGGAGGAGAGTCAAGGACAGTGCTCACCAATGCTCCTGCAGAAAAAGGAAAGAAACACAAGGGAAGAAGGGACTAACAAGCAAAGCTGAAACAGTGACTGGAGAAGCTAAAACTGAGAATAACTTCAAAACCTAAGCTAAGACATGAGGTAGATATGCTAAATGTGACTGAAGGGCAAACAAGAGATTGGTATAAGATGGATTGAGAAGCTTTCAGATAATGAGAGAAAGGAAAAGCAAGTTTGAAGGGGATTTAGCGTAGAACCCAGCAAGAGACAAAGAGACATGACTGGAAGAACCTGTGAGGTGACAAGAGGCACTTATACCAAAAGCCCTTTTTTTGCTTTTNAAAGCGCCTTTTACCAAAAGCCTTTTTTTTTTTTTTTTTTTTTTTTTTTTTTTTTTTTCCTAATGGTAAAAGAGACAAGCATGTCTCTGCGGTGCTAGGAATCAGAGCAGACTGAATAACTAAAGCTGTGAACAAATGAAGGAGTGAGTGTTTGGAAGATCAGGAAATGAAATGGGGTGAAGTTATCAGGGCAAGTGATGGAGTTACAGAAGACATGTTGATAAGCTTTTTGTTATTGGCACTTAGAGACTTGTAGACAGAGGAAGCATGAAGAGAATTATGTTATCACTTTTATCTTTACAGAAAATGGTAAGATAAAAAGTAGAGGAAAACAGACAGGAAGGCCTGACAAGGGTTAAGCAGCAGCAATGAAAAGTTCACTGGAATTAAAATTGTGCAGATGAGCTGCAGAAGGAGAAGGCAGAAATGGAGGAGAGACCAGGCGTGAGGGAGAGGAAGTTGCCTTGATCACAGGATTTCCGTCAGACACACTCTGCACTGGAACAGCAAGCATGGGTGGAGCAAGCAGTGAAGGTAAGCTGGTGCTGTGGGTAGGTATGACTGTACATCATGAAAAGAAATAAAGGAAAGAGAGCCCATGGTGGATGACAGTTGTATGTGTGGTAAGTGTATAGTTAGAACATTGCTGCTGAAGCAAACACATTTTTCTCTATTTAACATCAAAATGCAAACAAAGCTAAAAGATGTGCAAGCTTCATTTTTAATCAGTTTTACTACTTGGTATTACTTCTTTAACTTTTCTTCACTTATTTTCATCATTCTGTTTTTCTTTCCTTCCTTTATAGCAGTCTGCAAGCCATTAATTTTTGCACCTTCTTGCACTATCAGAGGACAAAACTCTGAAATAATATTTTCCCTTAAAATGTTACTTATCTGGTATTGGATGTAAATGCACCTGCAGCCACAATCTTTTGGTGTTATAGTCCATGCCAGCTAAAAATAAGTGAGACAACTAAGGCTTGTTAAACCGCTTAACAGATGAGATACCACAGCCAGGCTATGCCCTGAGCAGTGTTCAGAACCACAATGGTTAATTTAATTGTAATTATAATTTTCCTTTTTTTGTTTGTTTATTTGTTTTTTCTTTTCCTAAAAGCACATCACTGGCCTACAGAAGTTAGGGAAGATGCTTCAGACAAGACTTTTAGTTATCAGAAATATTATTTCAAGCACTATAAAGAAAATAAGCATAATGCTATTAACACATTGTTTTAAGATCAGATTTACGAAATCCAAGGCTTTAGAAGAAACCTTTGAGATTCTACTACTGTAGAACATCTTTGTTAGGGAGCACATAATGTTATTTTCTCTTAACATGTGGGGCCACTTTAAATTTGTGTTCCTGCATTATTAAACCATCGTGGGAAGTGCAGCAGGAGGAAGGCCGGGTAATTGGCTGCAGCTCCAGATGCAGCCGCTCGCTCATTGGAGAGAGGAGGATTCTCCCAGTACTAAAATTAGACCATCTCCGCCCTCCAGAAATGCTTCTGGAAACAGCGAGCAGGAGAAATTGTGACACAGCCCCAGGAGCCGTGGTGGGCAGGGAGCTGCACAGGGCCCTGCTCCTGGCCAGACTGCAGCCTCGGGGTGCACAGGAAGGTACTTCGGGTTTATGTCCTGCGTGGCTGGAAAAAAAAATGCACACAATAAAGAAACTGCAAGAGATTCACGTTGACAGTGAAACACAGATATTAAATTCACCATTTCTTATGTAATAATAATTCTGGAGTCTTCATGCAGGCAGAGGAAGCCTTTGAACTGCTAAATTTAAGCAAGGGTTGTCAGACTTGTGCTCATTGACTTTGAAAAGAAATGACTTGCTGAATTAACTCTGAACTAAACTAAAAAACTGATGGACTCTTTCTATCAGCATTTCTTAAAAAATAAAACATGTTTGTTGATTTTCTCTGTGAAGTTGCAGTGTTTACAATGTCTTCAAATGAAATATTGGATAAGGTATTTCTGTTAAAAAAACAAATGCCATGTGCCCATGTTGTTGAAGGAAAGCCTGTATCTGAATTTGTCTTGTGCACTTGGAACCTTTATTTTTTAAGGTATATGAATAACAATGTCAATCTTTGGTTTTAAAATATATTTCAAGTTGCTGCAAGGAAAGAACTGAATGTTTTTATTTCTTGTTTCTATATTTATATTATTCACCTCGCTCATGAGAAAGATTAAGGCAAAATGGGGTTTTCTTACACTAAAATCAGCTTTTGCTGTAAATTTGCTATTTCCTCATCTAACCAGGGCACAGTGTCAGCACCTCTGGCTCCAAATCCTTGGGGTTTTTTGTCTTTTCTCATTTACCTCTACTTTCAGTCTGAAACCATTAAAATTTAAAGCCTGCACACCTGTGTTTTCTCTCTGTCCTTTTGTCAGTGCCATCTCAAGGGTTTGAGTGCAATGTGCAGCTTTGGCTGAACTCAGCCGCGAGCCCCAGCGAGGTGTTCCAGCACCTCGGATCTCAGAGTTTTATGTGAGAACACGGTGAGGCGAGGGGACGAGGCGCAGGGAGAGAGAGGAGCAGGGCGGCGGAGCTAGTGCCGGACTTATCGGGGCCGTTCACCAGCCCACACCCCGATAGCGCGGGGCCAGCTGGCCCGGCTCCATCCGGGAGCGCCGGTAAACAAGGCCGGGAGGGGGACACCGGCTGCCGGGCACTATGGGTCATGCTGCATGGACAGTGGCTACTGCACAGACCATTCCTGCCAGCTGGCTGCCCCCAGAGAGCCGTGGAGATAGGAGATGCGGAGGGAGCAAACGCATTGGCACCACAGGGGTAAAATCTGGGGAAAATGCCCAGAGAATGCGGTTCCCCAGGTCTGCTTAATGCCCAGCTCATCATAGTTTAATGCACAAACAGGTGAAGGCTTCCTACTCGTTACATCTTTTTGTTATAAACGCGAAGTGGCACCTGGTAGCCGCTGTAACTCCCTGTCAATGCTGAGAGGCACCATTAGAGAGCTGTGGTTCGGGTCGGTGTGCCGGGTGCTCCCGCCCCGCCGCCGCTGCTCAACGCGCGTCCGCAGGAAACCTCCCCACAAACACTGATGACCTGGAAGGGTTGCTGTCTTTCATTTTTTTTCCCCCGCCAATAAATCGCGCTACGTCGCTTCATGAGCGTTTGCTGTGAGCGCATGGCTCCCTCAGCAGTTCTGAGCGTGAGGTGAAACCGACATAAAGCTTTTATTGTCAGGGAAGAATGAGATTTTTGAGATGAGCCCCGGGGATGACGCCACGCCACCCTTTATTCCCGCAGCACACACGGAGCCCGTCCCGGGACAGCCATGGTTCCCCGTTGCGTGCGCGGAGCCCGCGGCGGTCCCGGGCCGTGAGGCGCGCTGAGCCTCCGCCGCCATCACCGCGATCACCGCGCCGCTCCCGGCCGCCATTTTTGTCCGACCCCGCCGAGGCCCGCGGGCGCCATCTTGTGCCCGGGGCTGGCCCCACCATCGCCCGGCAACGGCGGCGGGTGCGGCGGAGTCCCGGAGACCGGGATAGCAAAGCCCGGCGGAGCCCCGAGGCAGGTGGATTTGGGGGGTTACGAGCGTACTTTGCAGCAGGGAGCAAGTTTTTGCTGCCAGGAAGGGTCTGCGTGTCTGGTCCAGGGCCCATGGAGGGAGCTAGAGCTGGGAGCCTGGGGACACGGCGGGCAGTGGGCGAGGGAAGGGCTGCAGGTGCCATTGTGTGTAGCTGAGGTTCTGTCAGGATCCCCTGAGCATCCTGCGCTCGCAATTCTCTCTAAAAGGTTGAGAGAGCTGAGGGTGTTCAGCCTGGAGAAAGGAAAGTCCCATGGAGATTTTCGACTTCCTCCCAGTGCCTAAGGGGGCTCCAAAAGAGCTGGAGAGCGACTTGGGATAAGGACAGGGAGAGGCAGGAAAAGGGCGAATGGCTTCCCACTGACAGAGGATAGGGTTAGGTGGGTACAGGGAAACAATTCTTGGTTGTGAGGGTGGTGAGGCTCTGGCACAGGTTGTCCATTGAGGCTGTAGCTGCTGCATCCCTGGAGGTGTTCACAGCCAGGTTGGACGGGGTTTGGAGCAACCTGGGATAATGGAAGGTGTCCCTGCCCATAGCAGGGTGGAACTGCGTGGTCTTTAGGGTCCCTCCTGACCCAAACCATTCTGTGATGAAAAGAAGGTTACAAATGGACACAGGTCTGTAGGAAACCCCCTCACTGGTTCCACCACTCTCAACACAATTCTGTGCTCTCAGCTTGCCAGTGCAGCTGCTCAGTCAGAAAACTGGCACTTTGTCTGGAGCCCATAAATACAGGAATTAAATAACCATTGAGAAATTACCCTGCGGCTTATGGTGGATCAGCTCCAAGTTATTAGTCCCACACCACAGTCTTCACGTGTGAGGATACAGATTTGGGGTTTGAAGGAGCCCCTGGTAGATGGAGGGTGTGGGAGCATAGGGACCCCACATCAGGATGTGTGATAATGCCTTTCTTTCTTCCTACATTATCCAACTTAGTGAATAACAACATTAAGTTTTGGCCTTATTTTCCACAAAATGCCACTGCACTGAAAATGGGAATGTGAACTACAGGGTGCTAACAAGTGCAGAGAATATATGACATGGATTTTGTGAGGTGGATGTGAACCTCTCTGTTCCTGGAGTACACGGTGAGTGTCAGCGCAGGTGACTGTGCAGTAGACAAACTCCAAATGTCATGTACTGGTGTCTTTGCAGTACAAAAGGAGCAAGTGAATTCTAATTTAGAAGCCAGGATGGAGATCTTAATGCCTGAACCTCAGATTTATGTGGAAAGAACTCTGGCTATCATCAAACCAGATGTCATTGATAAAGAAGAAGAAATAGAGGATCTCATTCTTCGATCAGGATTCCACATCATTCAGGTAAAAGGCTGTGCTCCAGAGAAAATAGCTGTAGTTTATAAGTCAGGAAAATATTTAACTTCTAGCGATCAAGCCAGTAACTAAAAGCTTGTGTGTCCAAAAATCAATTCATGTTCTTCATGTCATCAAACATTGCTGCCAGATTCTGTAAGGAGGTGCCTCTTGGTGCATGGGATGGAACAGAGCAGACCAACTATTTTGCTGACCACAGGAAAACACAGACTTGGTCAATAAACTCAAATTTAGCAACTCTGGGAAGCAGATGTGTGAACTTTCCAAGGCAACTCTGTGGAGAGTGTGTCGTTCAGATCTCACAAGATTTTGTGCGGTGTGCAAGTGGATATTAGAGAATTAATTGAATTCGATAGCTGGCCAGTTTCAGCCTGACAAATTTTTGTTTCCATTGTTTTAAACTGTTTTAAACAGTAAACAGACTTTATGAATGTTGAAATGAGCTTATGAATATTTAAAGGCGCCCGTCCGGGCGGCCGCTGGGGGGCGCTGCGCCATCGCGCCTGTGGGCGGCAGGGCCCCTCCTCTCCGAAATTTCTTGGTTTGTTTTGCTTTTTTCACTTCCTCCCTAGTCTTTCTGGTTGTTTTATTTATTTGTATTTATTACTTGTATTTATTTATTTATGGATCTCTTTGAGCTGCTTCAGAAGAGGTCGTGAAGATGCTCCATAGGCTGGAGCCTCTCTGCTCTGAAGTCAGACTGGGAGAGCTGGAGTTGTTCATCCCCTAGAAGAAAAGGCACCAGGGAGACCTGAGACCCCCTTCCGGTGCCTAAAGAGAGCTGGAGAGGGACTTTGGAAAAGAGTATGGAGTGGCAGGACAAGGAGAATGGCTTCCTACTACCAGAGGGCAGGGTTAGATGGGATATTGGGAAAAAATTCTTCACCATGAGGGCCTTGAGGCCCTGACACAGGTTGCCAGAGAATCTGTGGCTGCCCCATCCCAGGAAGTGTTTAAAGCCAGGTTTGGGGTTTGAGCAACCTGGTCTAGTGGAAGGTGTCCCAGTCTGTGGTAGGGGGTTTGAAACAAGATGAGTTTTAAGACACCCTTCAGCCCAAACCATTCCATGTTTCTATTGATTCAATACATATCAGAAGATGAGACAAATAGATTATTTGTTTATTTAATTGCAATGTGTTAGTAGAGTCTTCTGATGTCTGCAGTGACTTCTGACACCAGAGTTACTAGGACTCTGAGTATATGTTGTGTAAGTTTGAGCTCGAAGAATGCACTTTAAAAATTATTTCTTGATTACCCTATGGTTTCTAATAACCTCCCAAAGTTGTCCTGATCCTGGCCACCTGCAGGCTAGACAGGTATTGGGAGAGTCACAAAGCACTGAATGAAAAATAGAACAATTGCATAATTAACACTGTAGGCTGGAGAGAAACTTGTATAAAAGTAGAACATTATGCTGCAGCAGGTGAGTGATAAAATCCTGCCCTTCTGATGCTCTTCACTTTTTCTGTACAGTGCCCTGTCATCTGGCAGTTAGAAAATGCTGTAGTTTGACTGGGCTAAAATCACATCTTACTCAAATGGGCTGTTTCCTTAATTAACTTGGAATACTTTTGCTCTTTGTTACTCTGTATCTCAAAGAGGATAGTATCTGGGTGAACCAGAGGAGTTTCAGTAATTACTCTGTGTTCTGCACTTGAAGATATGACTGCAGGAGAGGACTCTAATCTTCATTTAAATGCTCTACTGTTTCAGTGTAGCAAGCAATTTTAATTCTTTTTTTTGTCTTTTACACTTTATAGAAACGGAACCTCCAGTTAAGCCCAGAGCAATGTAGCAACTTCTACGCAGAGCAATTTGGAAAAGTGTTTTTTCCTAATTTAACAGCCTATATGAGTTCTGGTCCTATAGTTGCTATGGTTCTTGCTAGAAATTGTGCAGTCTCATACTGGAAGGAATTGCTTGGACCGTCCAACAGCCTAAGAGCTAGGATAACTCACCCTCACAGGTAACTCACTGACTTGAGTAGGATGTTGTAATTCTTTTGATTGAGACCAGAATTCCGCCTCTTCCTCCTTCTTTTTTTTTTTTTTTCCCACTTTTTAAAATTTGTTTGTTTTTATAATACAGACACAGGCTTGTTATCTCTTTAGTTTTGTGCAACAGCTTTTCACCACTAAACAATTTAGTACGCAAAGTTCACCTATTTTATGGGGAATGCTGAGTGTATGAACATTAAGTTTTAGGTAGCTACTTCTTACGTTTAAAACAAAATCAAGCCAGTGTCTTGTTAAGTAGTCCATATCTATTGCTTTTTTGTCCTCTCAGGCTGAAGAGACTTGGAAGGGATTTGCAGTTGCCCTTCAAGTAGTTATTTCCCTTGTTTTTAGCTTAAGAGCACTCTATGGGACTGATGAGCTGAGGAATGGGCTCCACGGCAGTCTCAGCATCTCCTCAGCAGAGAAAGAAATTCGATTCATATTTCCAGAAGGTAAAATGGTACAGTTGGTTCATTGCTGGTCCTGGGGAGGATGGAGTGTCCTGCCCTGACTCCAGATACAATTTAGGAGAGGCTGGGTTTGTTTGCTTTACAGGATTGTGGGTCTCTATGTATAAACTGACATTTTCTGCTATGAAAGGCTTACCAAAAATTTTCTGAAGAGCCAGTGTAGTTACAGAGATTGCTTCCACTTTTCAGACTCTACTCTGGGAGCTGGAACAGTCAAAGCTGGTAAATGAGAAGAAATAGGAAGTTATTAAACTCCAGCAAGTGTTTCTGGCACTGTCAGCTCTGGGGACTCCTGTTGACTTGAGAAGACTAACTTTTCTTGGATTCAGGCTGAGTAATTACTATTAAAAAGCAGCTGATGCTCACATGATAGTGCAATTCCAAAGTTGAATGCCAGAGAAAAGGGCCTTAGAACCTGGAAAGGCTGCAAGAGTGTCTCTGGTTTGTAATGTAAGAGGATTTGCTCTTTGACAGAAGGGTGCAAGTGAAACGTCTAGACAAAGCTGTCTACTGATACTTTTTGTCAGCTGTATTAGTGAGTCTAATAAAAGGTGTTGCAGTTCCTTACAAACCTTACCCGTTGTGTAAACCATGTCTCTTCTCTTCACCCTGACAAACAGAGCAAGACTAAAAGTGAGATTTTTAGGGTCTTCAGAAACCAGCTTCACACTGGAAGAAGAAAGTGCTAAACATTGGATATACTGTTTCTCTTCTGCCCCAAATGCATCTTCAAGGATTAAGGTTTTCCCCAGATGATCTGACTTCCTCCCTTTTCATAATAGACTATAATTAGTAAAATTACCTCAGGGACACTGTAAAGAAGTTTAGGAAGTTTCTTTCCAGCTTGTTCTGGGAGAAACTATAAAACCCATGATGTATTATTAACTTACTAAGGAAAAGAGCATCTCACATACAAACAACCTTTGAAAGAATGCTGGGTTTAATCACTCTGGAGGCTGCTTTCTAACACCTGTGGTTCCTCCTTGCAGCAATCTTGGAGCCAGTTCCCACTGGACAAAGAGCTCGGGATTACCTGAACATGTATGTGAAGCCCACGCTGCTCGCGGGGCTCACTGCCCTGTGCAAAGAGAAGCCAGCAGACCCCATGGTATGTGCAGTGTCCCAGTGCTGCTGGCAGCTCTGGGATGCAGTTACTTGCTCCTAGTAATGTCCCTGTTTATAGAACTACTCTGTTGGTGAAGAGCTGTGCTGTTTTAGCTGTCAGCTAATGAGCTACTCAAATAACATTGGGTTTCAAGAAGTTGATTTGTCACAAGGGTGTGTTTTAAGTCCCTAAACAAAATCAGTTTTCTTATATGTGGAAAAACATTGTAAATGTATCTTTGTGTTCTTAAAGTTCCAGTTATTCACACCAGTACTTATTTAAGCATGCAGATAATTAATCTGTGTGACAACTTGCTGGCAGTCGTGGTGGATTTTACATCATTATCACGTTTATAATCAACATTGCATTTTTCTAAAGGATACTTTTCAGAAAAAAAGCCTTAAAAATCACTTGGGGTGTTCCTATGAACTATGTGATATACATGAGACCACATCTAATGTACTTTGATTGTTATAGCTTTATAACCTGTTTACTTTATCTGTATGTCTGGCGCTGTTACCATAGAAATCTAGAAAACAGAGATGGAGTCCATTCCTTTGTCCAAAGGCCAAACCAATTGTATCTATTCCTAACAAATGTGTGTCTGGCCTGTGGTTTAGCACTCCAAATGATGGAGAATCTACAGTCTCCCCAGGCAATCTGTTTCAGTGCTTAATTATACTTGTTAAAAGCTTTCACTAAAAGATAGCCTAAATCTCCTGGCTCCAATTTTAAGCCCATTACCTTTTTTTCCCCCTTTTACTATCCCCAGAAGACATTGGAGACAATGTAATTTTATTTTTTTTTTGCAGCAACCTATTGCATATTTGAGGAGTATTCCCATTTTCTTTCCCTTCAGTCTTCTCTTTACTATATTAAATACTGATTTTTTTTGTAAGTCCCATATTTCTAACTCATTGTTTTGGCTTCCAGTTAATCTGCATTCTTAGCACAAATTTCTAGTAAATTCTGAGGTATCTAACAGTAGCTTCATCGAGACAGTGCTTTCCTTCCTTGCTTGTAAGAAAGCTGTATGAAGCAGTGTCAGTAGCTTTGCTAAAAACATTCTATTTGCATCTTCTTTGTTGTCCATAATGCCTGTGACCTTGTAACAGAAGGAAAATAATGTTGATTTGATACTGCTTCAGAAATAGATATTGCCTATTGCTTTTCAGTTTGTTATCTGCTAGGTGGCTTACAGGGAGACTGTCGGAATGCTTTGGTTTTTTCCAGTATCCTTTTCTTCTTTCCTTTCCTTTTGGAGAAGGCATCAGAAAGTGTCTGTGCACTCAGAAATACTTGCTGTCAGCACAGAGTTTGTCTCAGCCAGTTCCTTAAGTAATACAGGATAAATTTATTTGGTTCAAGTGATTTGAGGATTTCTTTTTTTCCAACGTAGTTTTGTTAAGTAGTTTTGTATTTTGGGATATTTTGTTTGTTTGTTTTCTATTTCTGTCTTGAATTCTTACTACTGTGCTGTTGTTGCTTTACCTGTCCTAGTGCTCAGCTTGGCTCTCCCTTTGCAAACCACCCTTTTTATACATGGTAGTAAAAGCAGAGTGTTGCTTACCTTCCCTGTCTGCTGTTCTGTCAGCTCTTCACAGTGTGGTATGAAGTTTGTTGTTCTCAGCATTCCAGAAACCAGTCGTCAACAGCCTTGTGAAGTAAATAAGGATGTGTTAAAAACTTTGCTTTACAAGTGGAGAAATCGAGGCAAAAGGTTAATTTGCCTAAGGCCAGGCCCAGACCGGCAGATGGAATTAGGACTCAAGGCATTCCTGCCTCCCACATTCTTACTCAAGTACAACGTGCTGGAAAACTTACAAGATTAATTTCAAAAAGTATCCATGTTTTGGTTTTAAGTACTGTAATGTGATTTCAGTGCAGAAGGCTGGCACTCTTAATGAATGATTACTGGATGAAGTATCTGTAGGTGCTGTCATCAGTAATATTTCATTAAGCAATTTCATGCATATTGTATAGCCACATTCCAAAACAGAGCTGGCTGAATTATTTGAAGTATGGCTCAAATGGTCTTACACTTTCACAAAGATAAACATTGCCAGGAAAAGTTGTCTTCTAAAGGCCATTGTGCATTGTTCAAAAGCAATATAAGCTGTGAAGATTTAAAAGAACATTTTTTAAAAACAGGTCATCTGCATGTTTTCTTTCTGAAAGGTCTTAATTTTGCAGCACAGTAGGAGAGTATCTGTAGCAGAGGTTTCAAATAATGCTTTTGAACAATCTCCTATGCACTTAATGGAAAGCAACAGAAAGCTGAAAACATTTGGGTTTTGGGATTTTTGTTCACAGATTTGGCTTGCTGACTGGCTGATTGAACACAATCCTAATAAACCTAAACTACAATATCGCATCTCTCAGTAAGAACATCGGCGGTGAGAGCCTGGGGGAAACCACCTCACATATTCCAAGTTTTAGCTGTGTATTGTCATTTTCTGTGTGTCCTTTGACTGTATAACCAATATTACCTAAAGTAAATGCATTTGTCATAACTACTTGTATCTTCATGGGATAAATAACCTTACACTTAACCAGGATGTAGTGGTTCTAGTACCTTCCCTACTGACAAAGTCAGTGTAGAATTACACAATAAATTTATGGCATTGGGTGATTAGAAAAACACAGTGTTCTTGATGGGTGTGACTTACTGCACATTTTTCTTGGTTTGGCTGTGTGGGAGAACAAAATCGTTTACTTCAGTGTGGATTCCCAAATGACAGCCACCTGGCCTGTGCTTTGCAAAGCCAAGGGTTGTGTTTCAGCAATTTTTAGCATAAATTCAATTATGAAGGGAAGTACTTGGATATAATGTAGAAGACAATTACTGGAGGCATAGTAGCAACTTTGGAATTTTAATTGCTGATTACATCACCCAGCTAAGGTTGTTCTTGAAGATTATTCACTTAAATCTGATGTATTTTGTCAGAATGTAATTTGAAGGACTTATTTGAAGGCACATTCAATGGAACTTTCCCATCTTGGTGGCAAAAGGCACAGTGACTGTAAATAACAAGAAGATGTATTTTAGTCAAGGACTAAGGTTGTCTTCCAACATTTGTTTGCAATAAAAGTGCTTAATTGGAACAGCTTACCTTAAGAGTGTTTTCTGTGTTCTCCTGCTCCTAAAGGCAAGTTTGTGTCGTTTTCCTCAAACTTTCATGTGTTCTGTTGAAGAATTTCACAGAAGTGTTCTTCCACAGGCAACAGGTTAATCCCATGCTATTGCCTTTAATGAAGTAACTAAACTGTTTTTTGGGGATGTGGGGCTTTTTCACTTTCTTCAAAGAGCTGTACTTATGTTGTTAACTTCAAGCTTTGTATCTTATGGTTTGACTGGCTATAATGAAGAAAACAGTGTAATTTTCATAACTCTGAATAACAGTATGCTTGACTAATACTAAACAAACAAGCAATTTCATAATTTGTTTCATGAAAAAACTTGCTTCCCCAATTTGAGTAATTATGAGAAACATAAGTCATTTGTCTGTAACATACCACTTTAAGTGAATTGTTTAAGTGAATCCTCTCACTGGAGCAAACCACTATTGCCAGTCTAGATAATAAACAGAAACTAGTCCCTACAGTACTAAGACCTAAAAATCTTGGACTGCTAAGATAAGGAAAAAAAAAGAAAAACTAGACCCTCAAATAATGAAGAATTAAAGTATGAGGTGGTTAGAAATACAGTAAACAGATCTGTTTACAGCCAGTTTATTTTGCCTATAATTATTGTCCCCATATGTGTCTGACTGCTCCAATTACAGGACAGTTGTTCTTTTTTGGTGTCCTGTCAGCCAAATAAAAAAATCCATTTTCTGAAGATGCCAGAAACTAAAATCTGGTGAATTCACAAGGCATTCCCCTGTATTGTTTTAGTTGCTATGACATTTTCCTGCTTATTTTGATGTGCTACTGTTTGACAATAAATACATTCTTGATGTTCCTGCTGGAGTGTTCAGTTTTGCTTTCGTGCCAGAGCTGTGTTTTGTTGGATGAGCGGGGGGNTGCTCCTGCATTTCTTATGGTCTTTGGGTTTTTTATTTAGCCCAGAGTGGTACAGGCTTGGCCAGAGTTATAAATCTGTAGAACAGAAAATGTAGCTTTGGGAAAAAAAACAGATTAACTGAAAGGTATCTTTCCATTTGATGTCAGCAAGGTGAGATATTCTTTGCAGAGCAAGTAATCTGTCCTCTCCCTCTGTCAAGTCAAAATAATTACCTTGCCTATTGAGTTTTATTGGGCATTTTTAACTTTGAGGGAGTTCATTTTCGTTTTACCACGTGAGTGCTGGAATAGAGCTATGTTCATAAAATGAGTAGTTCAGTCTCTTTCCCGTATTTCTGGATTTTTCAACAGCGTTCCTCCTGGAACTTTGCTTATCAGATACTTGCTATCACCTGCACTGGAAGTTATTCTTGGAACTATACAGATTGAGCTAGTCTTGAGGTTTGTAATTGTTCAGCCTTCCTGTCTCACAAAGGGATTTATTATCTTCAGGAACAGTTAAACTGCCAGGAAACTTGGACATACTTTAAAGATGGCAGAAGCCTCAGCCAAAGGCAGTTTACCATTGCCTGCATCTGCCAGAACATTCCAGTGTGCCGAGCTTCAGAAATGAGTCACTGGTTAGAGCTTGGGACTGTTATTCAGGAGATTTAAGATTGTTTCGTGGAGATTTGCAAACACCTGCTTTTCTCATGTTGGAAAAGAAGAAGAGATTTGTTTCTTCCTTCATTTACGCTATTAATTTTGACCATCCTTTAAACAATTGATGAGGGTCAGTGTTCATTCAGTCAGTCAGAGTAGTCAGATCAAGATAATTTGTTCTGCACAGTAAATGTTGGCTGTTTTTGGTGGTAATCAACAACAGCTCGTCCTCTGAAAATATGGTGGTTCTTTAATTTCTTTTAAAAAAACAAAATCAGAAGATAAATAATTTCTATTTTGTTGGAAAGACTTTTTGCACATCATAAAAAGCTAAAAGATCATCATGAAAATATAACTTGCAACTGTTTTTGCAGTGCTATTCCCTTTATTAGATTTGTCCTTGGACTAGAAATAGGATTTCAGTCCTCTCTGCTGATTACCTGCTGCTTTGCTTTCCTCAAGCAGACTTGGCACAAACCAGCGTTGCAGTGTCACCAGCACCATCACAGCAAATAAGTACTTCTTGGTTCTGCTGTCAGTGAAACAGGAAAACGTGCTGCTTTAGGGTGGTCAATTGAGCAGCTGCCTGCACCTAGAAACCTCCCCTGGTGTGGATGAGCTCCTCGGGGCGTGGAGTGTGTCAGCAGAGTAACTGATGTGTGAAGTCTCCTTGGGGGGATGCCTGTCAAATCATTGTCATGCTACCTCCTGCCAAGTGATCATGGGGACACTGCCAAAGCTCAGGGGAGAGTTTTTGTTGGTTTTCTGAGCCAGAGATGAGGTATTGTTGTGAGACAGAGCAGTTGGTGGGAGAAGAAGGCAGTTTGCAGACAAGTGGGTGAATGATACTCTAATAATGGTAACACTGAAGGATTGAGAATTCAGTTCACTGCTTGTGAGTGTTTTAGGGCTGAGGGAGGCAATGCTTTCACACAAAGATCTTCATGCAGTGCCTTGCTGGGTGTGCTTATATTTGTCTAGCATGGCATGAAGTTTTGACCTTTGAGAACCCCTGACTGGCTCATCTTGCTAAGCTGTGGAACTATTCTGAAGCATGATTATTAAAAAAATAAAACCAAAACACAGCTCTGGTACTATGTCTGCAACTTTCTACCATCATATTTAATTTATTGAAAAGTCTTTTCACCTGGGATCTGAGTCAACCTGGATGATCCTGTTTGGCCAGAGAGAAGAGGCAGTTGGGTGCAGTCTGTCAGCTGCAGACTGCCTGAGCAAGTAATCATGTGTGAACTCAGCCAAAGTTCCAGGGAATTTTTATGTGCAAGAACCTTAATTTGGCTTTGAATACTCTTGACTTTAGTAAACTACTCTACAAACCACCCATGCTTCTTTATAATCTCTTTATAATCAATGCTTAAGCTATTATTTCCTTGGTAGGGGACAGTTGTGTTTTTTTCATGCTTACAGAATCTGCACAGATTGTCAGGTTAGGAAATTCTGCTTTTCCAAAAGCAACATCTTATTGCTATGCTGGCTGGTAGTTCTTATCTCTCTTAAGTGTTGTAATGTGTTTTCTTACTGGGTGGCATTCCTGGTGCCATGTGAATGAGGCAGTGTTTTGTCCATGTTTAGTTTTGTGTCAGGCCTCCTCTCTGTGTGAGAAAATTCCCAGGAGTGTTTAACAGACGCGTGCGGACAAATCTCCTGCACGCCCCATAAAGCACTTTACTATGGGCCACTATAAAGCAGTCATTACAGAGCAGTGTTTAAACTTCTGAGATTAACACAGTCTCTCAATTGCACTTACTTATTTTTATAATGTGTAATTTAGCAACTGAACTGTGAAAAGTTATGGCATAGCAAGGTCTTCTTAAAAACAGTGGTTCCAACTGTGCTTTTAGTTTCCTTCATTGTAAATCCGGAGCAATTCCATTCTGTTAGTTGAAAGAAAGAAGGAAAATGAGATTGTTTCTGGGAGCTGCTCAGATGGTGTATGTGCATCTGAAATGTATTGTCAGGTGTTGGCATGGCACATTTTCCACATTTATGGAAAGCAAAGAGCTTGTGCCTGTTTCTCAGGAGCCAGACTTAGACAATGCTGTTCCCTGCATGCAGAGCACGTTGGCAGTTGCCATTTTGCTCAGGGAGTTGTGCAATGGTATTTTTGCCTGGATGAAGAAAGTTTGATCAATCCTCTGGTTTGAAAACCAGATGCTTTTTCTGTGGCCACCACACATCTAGATAGCCGTGAGATCCTTCCCTGCTAGTCACGCTTCCAACTGAATTATCCCATGAGGCTATTTCAGAATGCTTGATTTCTTCCCAGCTCTTCCATGTTAATATACTGAATTGACCAGCAAAGTTTTGACCGTGACTGTCTTTGTTTTGCAAAGTTCTCTTGTAAACAGGCTCTGTGGGGTTTCCCCAAATAGCCCCATCAATGCAACTGAATGGGAGCAACAAAGGCATAGGAAATGAAATGTCCGTTCCTTTTCTTATTCATGTAAATGATAGTTTATCATACTGTTTATTAGCTTCATGTAGTCAGGATCTGTGATGGTTCTTAAGCCTTTTATTGTTTTTTTTCCCTTTAATGAGCTGCAATAAAACATTGCCTTACCTGAGTGCTGACTCAGTGCTGAGGCATTCTCCAAACTTAACGTTATTATTGATATTAGTTAGTCATTACCCATGGCAAAGGCCATCTTCACAGCACAAAGTAGCCATGATATATCTTTACTAGTTGTTCTGTCTCTCTGCAAAATGTTCCTTTTTAAGACTATGTGGGATTCCTGGAATGAACAATTTCAAGTCATCCGTAAGCATGGTTTCAATAATGACACCTGGTTTCTTTATAATATCTCTCCTCAGTGGATAGGCAATGATGTACAAAGGAACTGGCAGTACACAGGTGTGAAGGTAAGAAATGGAGATGTGAAAAGACTCCTTGGGTCCTCCCTCAGAGCAGCAAGAGGATCTAGAATCCCAGAATAATGGAAAATAGGGGCAAATATACAAGCAGATGGTTACTGCACATGCTCTGTGAAAAGTGCCTACTTGGAGGTTAGAATGGGGAGTTTAACACCTGTGTTCTCAAGGTCTGCCAGTGGTCTGGTGCTTGGTTCACTTAGCATTTTATGTGTTGAATCATTTCTTTGGAGGCTTTTCTACCTGAATATGTGTAGAGAGTTTCTCTCTGTAGTATGAGGTTTTGATGAAGGTAACTGCTATCACTGTAGTAATGCTGTTGCAAGTCTGTTAATCACTTCTGGACCTCCTAAAGCAGTGACCAAAAATTTGTAGTCAGTTTTCTTTCATCTCTAGAAGCGGAAACAAGCAGAGCTCTGAAGTTGGGTATGGAATTAGCAGGTTTGAGCACAGCTCCTAGGTGGGAGTAGTTCCTCTCCACGGTACAGATATGTCTGTGGCTGGGAGGATCTGCCCCAGCAGCACCTCCAACTGTTTTGTTTTCTGTTCTGTATTGTTGTCTACAGCCATCAGAGGTGATGACCCAAGGGGAAATCACACAATGTACACTGACACTGTGTTTAGAGCTGTGAAACAGAACAGGTAGAGAAAAGGCCAAATGAGGACATATGTGATCCTCTGCTCTGTCTTCTTCTGTTCCAACAACACAGAAATGAAATATTTCCCTATCCCTAAACCAGGACATCTACCTTTCAGATACTCTGACTGAGCTCCTCTCAGCTCAGCCGTGATCACAGGTATGTGCAGGAGGACTGGCCTAGGCACAGAGAGCAAAGGCTGACAAATTTGTTGCTGTTTTTATTCTGCTCCAGCTGTTGGGTTTCTTTCTAGGTACAAACAGTTCATGTGACTTTCATCAGCTGACATGAGGGAAAAGGTGTAAGGTAAAGTGTATTTTGAAGTTGAACTATTTTATGTGTGCTTTTAGAGATTTGCTGCCGAAGATGTTTGGCCATCTCCTTGGGTACTATAATCTGGTGTAATTCTACTGAGGTAAATTCTGACAGATTATATTAATTTGGGTATGACCTGAGATTGTAACATCCTGACAGTATAAACTGGCAGCTTTTGATTTTCATTTCCTTGTACTGACAAGAAATTGGATCTTTATTTATCTATCTGTCCAGTTCCAATGAAAATTAATAGTTTCATTGTCACCTAGTATTAATTTACAATTCTGTTACAGGTTTTCTTTTAAGTTTGAAAAAGTTTAAATAAAGAATAATTTTCACCATTTGTATGTGCCAAGCCACCCGTGGATGTAAAATAGCTGTATCTAGTGCCAGGTGAGGTTTCCAAAAATAAAATATGTCTTTTATGTGCCCACATGGATAAAGTGTTTCTGCTCATGGAGACTGTAGGATTTCCACACTGGTCCAGAGGTGACACATTACTGATGAGAATTTGCTTATTTTTTATAGAAAAAAATTGTCTTCTAAAAGTTTTGTCTTCCCTTGGTCCATAGTGCCAGGGGAACATGTTGAGGCATGCCCTTTTCTGTTTGCTTTCAACAATGGGAATTCTTCAGTTAAGTATAAAAAAATGGAAATTTCCTTTCTTTTTGCCCCACTCAAGTATGTTTAGGTAACTGAAGCACATTCACACTTGCAGAGACGGAGCTGTTTTGCAAGGGAAAACCAAAACATTCCAGTGCAGCTAATATTGCAGCTCCTCTGGTGTCTTAAGTTCAGGCCACAGCAGGAGGTGCAGATATCCAAGGGGAATGAAGTAACTTTTTGGATCTTTTCTTTGGAAGAAATAATGAGTCACAATTAACATATTCAGCTAAGTTAGTAAAGTTCTGGGGGATGAGAGAAGAAATGTTCCTGTGGTTCTAATTGTTTGCTCTACAGAAAATAAACCTTTTCTTTTACATCCCTTCGGGTTCAATTAATACATTTGTCTTCATCACTGCAGGAAGCATAAATTTGCTTATTTTCTTACAACTGTCTCTTATACATGCCTCCTTGAGATGTCCAAGCTTGATGTGATGATCATGCTTTGATTATCTTGCTCTGGCAAACCAATGCGCTCCACTCTCCAGGAGAAAAGGGCTCTCCAGGGCAAGTGTCAGAATGTTGGCACAAAGTATTTTGTTCCTCTTAGGTGATTAATGTGGAAGGAGTGTTTTTAAGTAATTTGTAATTTGTCACAGTGAGATTTGCAATGGAGAACATGTCATAGCAGAGGCAGCCAGAGCCATAAAGCGCTGTTGTTGAAAAGTGAGGACTATTCTTACACAGGTGATATCTCCAGGGGGTGTATTCCTCAAGGGCTGGTGGGTGGATTAACAGTCAAACCTTTGAGGAGCAGGGTGAAAGTCAATATGTCCATTGTGACAGGGACACAGCTGGAATTAAGAAGGATGACTAGCAGATCCAAACCTTTTTTAAAGGATTTTGGTTGTTTTTTCTCTAATGATTTTTTCTAGTTTCATTTATTTAGCTGTCTCGAGAATTCATGTCTTTCAGGCAGCAGAGAAGTGTCTGCCCTGCTGTCTCAGAAAATGAGGCTTTGTCTTTGGTCCCTCACAGAGGGAGCTGCACACTGGTGCCATGGGTGAGCAGGAGATGGAATGTCCCATTGTTCTCTGCTTGTCTCTGGCACTCCAGTGCTTGTGGAGCTCATCTCAGCAGAGCTTTGCTGGTTTCTGCTTTCATTTTTCCAGCCTCTGGGCCTTGATGTCACCATGCGGCTTTGAAAAGAAATGTCTTGAAGTTGAAGGGGCAAAAAGTCACCCATCCTTCAAAATGCAGGTCAGGGTTGTGTTTGTTCAAGGAGTACCACCTGAAGGTCAATTCTGTTATTCCATGATTCCTGAGTTGATATGTTTTCCCAAAAGCCAGTAATCTCCAAGGAAGAAATGTCCCGTCTGGGAAAATAAAGCAAGACATGTAAATTGCTTTAATGAGGTGCTCTAGTACTTTTATATCTTCCTTAAAGGAAGCTAAACCACATGCATGAGATGATAGATGAGTTTATTTTCACATGTGGATTTAATAACCTAGCAATATGCAGCTACATATTTAGTGCCCAAAATCATCTCCAGGAAAATATTCCCTGGGGTGAGGTCAGTGTCTGTTTATAGCCAGGAGAATGAGCTGAAGGGGCTTGTCAGTGGTTAGATTGGTTAGGAAGCAGGATAGTTTATATGATACTGAACTAATCAGGGTGATGTGGAAATTAATTTTATCTTCTGCACAGAACAGAGAGAGTGGAAGTGCCCCTGAGACCATCTGGGGTTTAAAACTCTGAGGAGTTGGAAGGAGCTGACTGCCACTCTGTTCTCTTTGTAGCACAGTTTGTTACTCTTCCCAAATATTTATTAGATCCTAGTTGTAATTAAATTTGTGCTGAAAATGTACAGAGCACCCTGTACTTAGTGTCACATGAAACCAGAGATCCTCTATACTGAAGCAGTACAGTGGCAGGTCCTTGGCCACAACAGCCCCTTTTGGAATGGGAGATAATCCAAAAAAGACTCCCCTTTTGATACGGCATTTGCTAAGTTAAAGCACAGGAAATTGTGAATTTGGGCTTCATCCTGTTTGACCATTTATACTATCTCCTTATCAATGTACGTCGCCTGGTCCTGAGAGATTGGATGGTGTCTGGATACGGGAAGTACAATTTAGTGCTCCCAACTGCTTGAAAGGGACTGGACAGTGATTTGTGAACTCTGTGATGGGTGAGATAAAGCTCTGCAGTGGAGATGTGCTCTGCCCTGCCTCCACCCTGGCCGGAGCTGGGCCAGGCTCCCTGTGCACACCTTGGAGCTGGAGCTCAGTGCAGGCTGTGACCTGATCATTCCTGAATCATGGGCTGTCTCAAATCCAGATTCAAGTCTCATGGCCTGTAGTAGATGAAAGAAATCAATATGCTGCAGTCAAAAGCATATAGTTGTTTCTCAGGGAATTTAAATAGCAGGTTGTCTGGTAAAACAGAGGCCGAGACTTGGGATGGCAGCGCTCACACCCTGTGGGGGAAAGCCCAAGGGACAAGCAAGAAACAGGAGAGTGAAGTAGTCCAGGCTGGGAAGCACAACTGTGTTTGCCCTGGGATAAATCTTACTAACTTAAGCACATCAAAGCATAAATATACTGTCTTACTCCTGGACTCAAGCTGGCTCAAGCAAAGCCATCCTGAGAATCTCTTCCCAGTGCTCCTGTCCAGGACTGGCTGCTGCTGGTGCTCCTGTGCCAGCAGAGATGTCCCCGGGAGCCACATTTGCAGCCTGCCCCCGACTGGAATTACCTGCTCTTCAAACACCTGTGGTGCAGCTGTAATGCTGGAAATGCTTGGCACTTTGGGAGATATTCAAGACTGAGTTAATTTAATTATTCTCCTGCTCATTGGCTTCAAAATCTACTTAGAGATAGGGAGGAGGTGCCTTGTCCCTATCACAACTGATGGCAGCTGGCCAGCAGAAGTCTGCCTGGCAGGAGTGGGAATGAAGGGTTGGACCTCAGTAGGTTTAGCTTCAAGGTACTGGGCAAAAGGGAGAGAAATAGAAATTACTGCCTTTAAAATTGCTGACTCTGGTCGTGATGGATGATCCCCTGGATCAGGCCAGGAGCCACAGCTCTGTGAGTTAGAAAAGCCTGTGGAATTGAGAAGAAATGTGAGAAGTACTTCTCACCCCTGCCTGTGTCCAGGCTTGATCTGAGTCAATAGAGTCCCACTGACATCACAACCCAACATTTCAGACCAGGTACCTCATCACAGCCCAATTTGAGTGCTGGCAGCCAGGCCGGAAGGGACAGGGAGTGCAGCCGTGGTCCCAAGCAGAGCTTACAACCAGCAAACTCAGCCCATGCATGGCCCGAGTTTGAGCCCAAGTGAGGTAACCCTTGTGCCTCTCCCCACTGTTTTACAGTCTTTCTACCGACCTCATCATTATCATCTTTTATGGCATCCCATGTGCTGTTGAAAGCATCAGAGGAGGAAATGAAGGGCCGTTTACTGTCCAGGCTCTGTACTCACATGTCCCCTGACGAGCTATTCTCTCCTGGCCATGCCCACAAGGGGCTTCAATTAATATTGCATGGGACACTGAAGAAAGAATAGAGAGAGAAAGAAAAAGAGTAGCTAAAATACTATTAGAGGTCTCCCCGTCTATTTCCCATCATGTCTTACTGCTTTTACAGCTTCACTTTCCCATTCTATGACAGATTTAGACTTAGTCTCTTTCATTTTCTGGCTCTGACTCACTCTGTCCCACATGATTGCAACTCATCGTTGCATCCTGACTGCGTTTGGTGAACATTTCTTATCTGTGGCCATCAATTTCTGCTCCTTGCTTCACTTAGAGTTACCACCAGCTCCCTCTCCTTTCCTCTCTGTGTTTCAGACCTCTGGGAGGGATCAGTGTGGATCCAAGACCTGGTACACACTTTAAAAGGGTATTTTCTAATCTCTGGAAGTGTTTGGACCAAATCCACTTTGTCTATGAGAGCTCTTGTGTGAAACTGTCCCAGCAGCCATCTCTACAGATAAATAATAGTTTAATTAGGGAGCACCTCATCCTTTTTGTTCATAAAATATGAGCCACTCTGTGTGTTTGGTAAAGGGGGAACTGGATAGGAGAGCAAAAGAGATGGAAGGAAGGAATTAATTTTGAAAGTGCATTGCAAGTTACATTTATCTGATTTTCTCTAATCCATCAATCTTCTGTTGTATGATTCAGCTCCTTGAGGCTTGTTTGAAAAGGGGGAATTTACTGCACTGTAAGCCAGGACAGTGATTTGCAAAGTGGGGGGCATGGATTGTATCCTAGGAGAGAGCAGGGAACCAGAAAAAGAGGTGGAAGAGCTTGTGAATTCTTCTGCAGAGGTGTAAATACGCTTTACAACTCCCTCCCAGACACCCCTGGGAGTATTTTTGGAGGGGACCAACCTGCTCTGTGTCCACCTCTTGTATCATGCGGCCATACTAGAAATATGGACCATTAAGTGGGCAATAAATTGTCACCCTGGCTCCCTGTACACCTCTATCCCCGTGAAGAAACCTTTGGAATATTTCCCAGTAGACCTGTGCTTGATCAGGATTCCTGACTGGAAGTGCAGTATGAATTCGTACTGAATATGCAGCATTCCATGGGAAGCATGGATTCTCCAGCCAGGGAAAGCAGATGCAGCACATCCTAGCAGACAGTTATTGTAGGTGTCCTCCCCAACTGAGAAATGTTTGGGAAACACTTGTAACTCTTTTTCTCAGGTGTTGCAAAGAGGATTTGTTTTGTAAATAGTGAAGTTGTTAATTGCCCTGACTTTATTAAGAGGGAGCCGAAAAGGTGTTAACAAGCTTTTGTTGCTCTGTGCTGGCAGTGAGCCAGCATCAGTCCGTCTCTAGGGGGAAGGTGGCAAAGTTGCTCTGAAAATCCCTTTGCCCTCTAGAGAAGAAAAAAATTAGGCACCCCTTCAGCCAAAGACTTGAGGTAACGTGTGAATTTTGTAGGAGGGATTTAACTCCAATCACCACACAGTTCAGCTCCAGGGGATTCACTTTCTGTTAGCAACATGGACTGGAGTGTCCCCAGGACAACACAGCTGGGAAGTCAGAGCTGGAAAAGAGCTTTAAAGGTTGTTTTCTCCCTCAGCTTCTCCCTAGGCACAGGTAGAGGAAGCTTCTACACACAATTGTGGGAAGCCTAGGAGTTCAGCAGCTTTGAAAATCAGGCTGGTGGGGTTTAGGGATCTAACTTTAGGCATTTCACTTAGAAATATATTGTTTAAAGCTAGAGCTGAGGTTTCCAAGTCACTAAAGTCAAAAACTGGTCACAAAAATCTTTCTTGTATACTTCAACAAGCCAGACACCCAATTCCTCTCATCTTTCCCTGAAAATTCCTGTTGATAAATCCCGCAGAAGGAATGGAATGGATGGTTTTCCATCTTCCTCTCTGGGACTGGCACTAGCAGCAGGTTACCAGGGGCTGATTCAGGCTCTTTAACTTTTTCCTGCTAGGGGTTGGTTTTACAAGTGGAAAAGGACCTGTGACTTGTTTTTTAAGACTTTAGGGAATTGCTGGCACTCACTGGTTTCCCTGCACCAGATGCAGCGTGACCGGGAATCTACGCTGCATATGAAAAGGTCACTTACCCTGTTCAAGAGAGGAGATTCTAACACTTGTCAGCTTGAGTGATGGAGGCTCTGCATGGAGAGCCATAATATTCATGTCAGAGAATTGCCAAGCCCTTGCGGAAGTGTTGAAGATGGATGGCCTGGGGATATACTCCTGACACTTTAATACTGGGGGAGGATACAGCACAAACATCTCATACAGAATTATAATCCATGAAAGGGCACTGAGGGCATAAATAAAAGGTAATCCAGCAGGCAAGGAGTTTAACAGCTGAAGGGAAGCAGGCTGGGGCAAAGGAGGGATGCTGGTGGGATGCAGTGGGGGCTGTGGTGGGGCTGCGGGGGAGGAAACAGCCCCCAGCTGGGATGGGACCAGGACAGGACTGAGCAGCGCCAAACCAAACTCAATCCACCTCCAAACTGCCTTGCAAAATCATCTGCAGAATCTGCACTTTGTGTATTAAATAAATTTGATTCTCTGCTTGCTGATGATCACTGTGACCTGTTGAGGAGAGAGCCTGAGGCAGGTACCTCAATCTCTGAGCAGAAGTGTTGCTGCCAGCCTGCTGGGAGAGGCTGTGGGGACACACGGTGGCAATGATGGTGTGAATTCTCTGCTGGAGCCATCCTTGCACTCTCTTTTGTGAGAGGGAGCAAAGGAAACAGCATAGATCTAGTTCCTGTGCCAAGTGACATCCTGAGCCCCCACACAAACACAACCCCAGCCTGGCTCTGTGTGCTGGGCAGCCCTGAGGATGTGCTGTTCATCTCTATTGATACTGGCTGGCACCTGTACCCCAAACTTCACCTTCCTCCATGCACTGATGGAGGTGATGGCAGCCAAGGCCACGTGAGTTGTACCCCTGCTCATGCCTGAAGGGGAATGAGGCTGTTGGGGCATTTCCATCTGCTGGGAAGGAGAAACAAGAAGAAAAGTGGGGGTTGCTATCCCTGGTGAGGGTGCTGGGAGGGACACCTGGACAGCAGCATAGCATGGCCAAGAGGCAGCTGGTGAAACAGTGACAGGGATAGTTCTGGGTTAGATGGGAAGGGCTGGGAAAGCTTGTGGGCTTAGCCTCGGCTCTTACCATAGTATGAGATCCCCAACACTGGTCTTCTGACTCTCTGTTAATTGAGCAGGCAACTCTGACAAAAACCCACCCTGGTCTGTGATAATGCTGTAGCGGGCCTATATTATTTCATCATTTGGAGTGTGTTTCCTTTTCTCACTAAAAATGGACTGTAAACCATCCCTCTCCCACAATAAAGGCACAAATACACTGCTGAGGCACTGATGTTAAACCTCCAGAAAGGCAATGGTGATTCAGAGCTGATTCCACTGTTGTTCCACAGATTTCTTATCACAGAGGATTCTCTATCCATGTAAGTGGCTGGTCAAACATGAAGATGCTGCTCCAGAACTGTCCAACTGGCTCCACAGCCCTTCCTGAAGTACCTCTGCTACAAGAAAGAAGCAGTGCTGACAGCTCTTGGGGGACAGGCAGCAGGATTTTGGGTTGAGTTCATGCAGCACCTGACCCAGATTAAGATTTTTGGCTTTTCATTGTAATTAGGGTCTATACTATTACAATACTATTACTGTGGGACAGCGGTAAGATTTCTTCTCAAAGCTTTAGAGAGCCAGCCCATCCCTTCCTCCAGGTGTGTAGTGAGTTACAGGTGATTTGGATCAGTGCCCCAGATTGGAGCTGAAGGTTTGAAGGCATCACCAGTCCCTGCAAAAGCTCTTTGGCTGTGGTGGGAGAAGGAGCCTTTACAAATCAGCCAGTGACAGGACTGTGCTCTGCTGTGTGTGTTCAGGTTCACTTTGAAAGCTGCTCTGCAGCAGTAAAAAGCTGCCCAGGTAAAATCACAGCTGAAATTATGAGCTCAATCCTGTGGCATCCTCAGAGTTTGTTACCCTGTGCCCCATGGCATTTGTGAGGGTTATTACAGAAACCACAGCAGCAGGCAGGGGTGTCAGGGTTCCCTGACAGTGCTGTGATGGATTAAGACAATCCTGAATTTCTATTGTTTTGTAGTGAATGTAGTGAGAATTGATGACTGTTGTATCCAAGCAACAAGGGGGAGGATGTGGAAGCTTCAGCTTCTCCAGGACTGTAATATTTCTGGCAAGGTGCTACTCTAAGCCATAGAGGTGATCTTTGTTCAGTCTTGGTATTGTGTCTGCAAGGTATAAAGAGAATGAAAATCTGTGTCATGGGATGGTGTATAACTTTCTCTTGAGTTTGCTTCAATTTGCATTTGGTCTCTGGCTTTTGGGTGTGATTTGCTCATTTCCTTACAGAGTTTGGCTACCAGAAATGTAAATGGCTTTGATGACATATTTAAGGAAGAACAGTTCATCTTCAGCATTTAAATACAATGGGGTGAATATGAATGCTGAGTCTGTGGGGATGGGAGGGCTCAGTGGGAAAAGGGTTGGACTCAGCAGTAGTATCTCTACTTCCCTCTCAAGCCCTATTTCCCTGGGATGGAGCCGTTGTGGGACAGCCGTTGTGCTGTTGCCACCTACAAACCTGTTGCTTCTTATTTTCTGTATTAATGTTAGTTTGAAAAGATGCTGCAGAGAAATGGGTGAGATGACACACAGCATGTCCCACCCATTCCTGCTCACTGGGAACCCTCAGTAGTAAACCACACAGGTAAATCCCTCCTCTCCCAGATTTTACCTGTGTGGTTTATTAACTTGCTGCTGGTATACAGCAGGAAGGTTTTTATGTGTGCTTGGCAGTTATCCTGGTGAAATAGTTTCCCTCCTCTGAGAGCACATCAACAGGGACTGTCCTGTGCTCTGTATAACCTCCTTTTGTGGGATTTTGGTGGTACCCTGTGCCTGCAGCTGCTGGGGATTTGGAGCACAGTCCAGACAAATAAAAAAAGAGACCGTGGGGGTAATATTTGTGCAGATGAGTCGACCAGTACTCGAGATGCAGGAAAGAAACTTTGCTTTCTGTTTTTATCATTCTCAGTTCAGCCTAAATTTTGGGGGGTTGCAACTGCTGTTGTGGCAACACCATGCAAAAATCTTGTGGTATTTTGTTTTGGTAGGGTAACTTACTAGGAGTAGCTAACCTGAAGGCAGCAAAGCCCCTCTAACTGATGGTGTCACCCTTCCAGCTTTAATAAAACCCGTTTTGCATATAATAAATGCATGGAAGTCAGCTGTGCTTCCCAAATGTGTGTTTTGCAAGCTGGAGCTCCCTGATCTGGCTCTCGTGTGCGTCAAGGCTGTGTCTACACAGGGAGCCATAGGGAGACATGGATAAAATAGCATTGAAGCATTTGCAGTGTGGGTGCAATGTGCTGGCAGAGCTGTAGGGTGATTTTTACACTTGTCTCTCCTCCTCCTCTTCCCCTGGCTGGAGAGCAAACTTGTCGAGCATCCTTGCCCTGCATCGTGGGTGTGGGTGATGGCACAGCCCTGCTCCCTCCGGAGCAGCTTTGACTCCAAGGAGCAGGACCTGCCCTGGGACAGCAAGTATCGCTGTCCCCTTCTGCCCTCCCCGACCTGGTCCGGGCTGTTGGCACCCGGAGCAGCAGGGAACCAGCAGACACATTCACAACTGTCCCCAAGTTTTCTCTCCTGTTCCAGTTCAAAGGGTTCCTCTCGTGCCTCCAAGAAATTTGCAGTGAGTGTCGATGGTGACGCTTTCCACATCAAAGCGGGGCAGCATTGCATTGTCTGGGGGATGTCGGGTCGAGGCAAATTAAAGAGACTTTGGGAGCTTCAAAATCGGCTTTAGCCAGGCTGTGTCTGCATACTCAGCACTTGGAAAGGGCGCGATTATGCTGATAGGTACTAAAGCCAACCCTCCGGGGACTGGAGGCTGGAGACAATTTACTGAGATCCAGGAGAACAAACTCATTGCCCTTGGTGGCTTTTGGATTAGTGATGAAGAAATTCGTGGAAGTGCTGGGTCTTACACAGAAAGGGACAATTTTGCACCTAAAATCATACAGCTAGGAAGCCAGAAAGGAAAAAGCCAATTCTTTTCATTGTAGTTTATTGTAAAATACAGTCCAAAATCTAACTCTTAAGGGATACCTTCAAAATATATAGTGAAAACAGATTGTGCTAAGCAATAATACAACTTATTAATAAACAACATTAGGCATAAAGAATTCTGAATTCTTGTCTGCTAATTTAAAAAAAAGTATAGGAACTGCAAACGGCTTAGTTTTATCCAGTACAAATACCTGAAGCTATTGTCTATTTGCAGCAAGGTTTATTGTGCCAAAATACAAAATTCAAAAAGGAGGAGAAAAAAAGGGGGGGAAGGAAATACGTAAACACTGGCTGTAAACTTTTCAAAGCCCTCTAAAGACTTCAGCTGTGGTAATACACACAACAGTGTCAAACCTCCTCTCACATCACAAAGTGCATAAGTTTTCCTCCAGAAATGCTACCAAGCAGCTGCTGTGCACGAATGGCTGGGACCTGAGGCTGCAGGGATGGGATCACCTGGCTGGACCCACTTTTGGCCACAGCACCTGTTCCCACCTCTCTGGCTGCAGGGCTGGAGCCCCACTGCTGGCATTGGCAGACCCACTGGCAAGGGCACAAGGGGTTGTGCCCACCTAAACCATGAAATTCCTCCCTCTGTCCAATACGCAGATAAAGTGACTCCCAAGAAGAAAGAAGCTACTGGTAAATGTTGAGAAAAAACATGGAAGCAAGATGGACCACAGTCCCTCAGCGCCTGTGCCTTGTGCTTCCTAATCCCAACTGCATCCATCCACAGGAGACCCATTACCTCACACGGTGCACACTCAACCCTCTGGACCCCAGGATGCTCCTTCCTCAGCGTGAGGACACCAAAGCGTTCCCTATCTCCTGTGGCCCCTGTTCCTTTGCCTGATGTGGTTGGGGGTGGTGGAGTCGCGGCGGGTGCAGAAGTGCTTGGCCACCAGCGTCCGGCACTGCTCACAGCGCACTGTGCAGCACCAGTGGAACTTGCAGTTGCAGCTGGCCACCACCTCTGTCCTCCGCTCCTCCACCCGCAGGCCGCATTCGGTGCAGAGCCGCCGGCAGCTCCTCTTCTCCCACTGCGAGAGGTTCTTGCCGGTCTGCAGGCACTCGCGGCCCTCGGTGCCGTGGTGGCCCAGGCTGGCGTTCCTGGTGCAGTAGTCAGGGGAGTCCTCCAGGAAGACGAGCTCTGTGGCATGGATGTGGTGGAAGGTCTCTGCCGTGGCCCCACGGCTGTCAGCGCTGTTGCCAGCTCTCATGCGCCTCTTGTCCATCTCCAGCTTGTGGGCTTGGTCGTATTTGATCTTCAGGTAGTTGCCGATCTCGCGGAACTCAGCGAGCTGCAGCCAACAGGTCTGGATGCTGCAGCTGCCTGACACCCCATGGCACTTGCAGGCTCTCTTCATTGTGTCTTTCACCGCCTTGGTGGGATGAGGTGAAGAAATGAGGAAATTAGGAAATCTCAAAATCAGGCTCTACAGCCCTTGTAATTTCAGGACACTGCATCTAAAGTGGCTCATGCTTGGCATGACTTCAGGTCCTTCCAAGAGCTGATGCTATTATTTCTGGAAAACATCTCTCCCAGAGGTAAGTGGGCACAAACTGTTGTCCCCAGTCCTTCCAGGAGAATCCAGGCCATGAAAAAAGTGCCTTTGTCAGGTCATGCCCTTCTCACTACCACTCGCTAGCATCAACCCATGTCCCTTTCAGAGGTTTCATTCAAAATGTGTGAAACTGCTTTGGAATAATCATACCCAACCTCTCTACATCTCCTCCAGGCCAAGCAGTTCACAGATATTATCTGCCTATCTCCCTCTGGTATTTATAAAGTCCCAATCACTGGTATCTATGTGAGATTAAGCCTTGACACACCCTATGAGATAGGTATGTTAAGTGTTGTCATCCTTGTTTTTACAGACAAGGAGGTTTGGCAAGATGCTGAGAGCTTCCATGGCCCAGGCAGGAGTGGGGGTGAGTCTGGCTGGCTTGAGAGCAGGGCCAGCTCACACCTGGCTTCCCGACCAAAGACTTTGGAAATGCATATTGCAAGAAAGTAAAGAAGATGGTTCTGGCTTTGTTTAACAGACCAGACAATCCTAGAGGTGAGTACAAACCCCATGCATTTCTGAATAAGTGGTGTGTGCCAGCAGTTAACTGCATTACACAGCTGCAGAAGATGGAAGTGGGAACAACTTACTTTGATTCCCTGTGTTGAGGTTCAAGGCCAGATTCTATCTGTGCTTTTTTCCCCCATGCAACCACTACCAGGCCTAGATTGTCACAGGGACCTGAAAATGGGAACCTGAACAGCCTAGATTTTGTTTTCAATATAGACATTATTACTATTGCTATTATTATTACTTACAAGTCTCCCAACTTCATTGTTGTGCAGGTTAATCAGCGCACGGGTATCGTGCCCGGTTTCCAAGGCATCCACGAAAAGCTTGGAAACCTTCTCCCCAAACTCCACGTTGTCACTGCATCCTCCCCAGACCCAGCCTCGGCCACCTGCAAGACAGACACAGGCTTAAGCACAGACCTGCCCCAAATTCTGCCCTGAAGTCTGTGGGTCTGTGTGCGGGGACAGAGGATGTCAGTCTGTCCTGGGATGGTCACTCACCGACGCGGCCGTTCCTGGAGTCGTCACAGCCGCAGCTCTCGAAGTCTCCTAGGCTGCAGTTCCTGGTGAGGGTGTACATGACCCCGGCTGAGCTAATGGCATGCACAAAGGAGGTTTCCCGGGTAGCTGGGGGAGAGGGGGAGAAAAAAGCTGTCACATGCAAATATAGACATCAGTCCCAGATTATCAGGAATTAAGATCTCCTGTGCTGTGAAGGTGCAAGGAGAAAATGCCCACATGCTCTGTGCAAAAGGTAATGTGCTACAGAAATGAAATGCTCGTGACTGGATCTTTTCAGGCTTCAGCATCACAGGGTACAGCAATTTGGTATCATATGCAGGTGTCTATACAGGGGATGGAACTTCTTGCCAGGGGTAGGATTTTAAGGAAATGCTCTGGCCAAGGTGAGTTATTTCTCCTTTCACCTGGCACTCATTTCATCTCTGTCCTTCCCTGCCTGAGGGTATGTTGTGCTTTGATCTTGCCTGCTGGAGAAAATGGTCATTGATCCTTTGAACCTGTGCTAACAGCTGTCTGCACCCACACTCCTAGTGTAGTCCTTTTTTGGCTTTCTGAAGAGATTCAAATAGAGATGTTGCTCTGGCTAAAAGGAGACTTCTGCCCATTGAAATAGATGATTTTGAAATATATCCACAGCTTTCTTATAAAGGCAGTTTCTTAGTATACATATTTGGTTTCTCCCTTTGCCTCTCCTGCACTTCTCCCCACTGGAAGCTCGGGTGTCTTAGCATTATACTTCCCGGGATGCTGCACACAAAGGGGTAGGAGCAGATCTGTGGAGCAGCACTGCGGGAAAGACTGACCCTGGGATCCCTAGGAAAATATTACTGCTATTTATGACACCAATTAATACAGATAAAGGAAAAACAACTGTGATTTTTGGGGCAGGAGGGCCCTTTTCCATCAGTGAGTTAAATCAGCAGCACCAGCTCTCTCCAGAGCACATCCCAGCCGGCACTCAGAGCATCCCGGGGCGGGGAGCGGTGCCGCAGGTGAAGGTGCACTCACCGCTGCGGAGCCGGTTGTGGGTGGAGAGCTGCAGGGCGCTCTCGGGGCAGTTCCAGCGCTCCCACCCGAACTGGAACTTGCACTCCTCCATCCCACTGTGTGCCCCGGCTGCCACGCTGCTGGAGTACGTCAGGTAAGCCTGGCATGGGAAACAGCGGGGTTAAAGTCCACCCTGTTTTAGCCTTTATCAGTGAAAACAGACATAAGCAGGTTGTGAGTCCTTTCCCTCTGTACTTGGCAGGACTTGGAGCCGATATGCTCTAGGAAGTCTGGTTCCTTGGAAAGTACTATTTCCCATTTGCAAAACAAAATCATTCCATTTAAATTCCTGACAGTCAATATGTTAATTACCTTAGGTCCTGTCATCAGAAAGTTATTCACAGACCTGAAACAAAGAAAATAAAATGAATCACCTTACCACAGGCTGAAGAGCATCTCTAAAAAATTCCCTTTCCACTGAGTTGGACCCTACCATGCTGCTGTGTGGAGAATGGCACTGTAGACCCCCGTGATGGAGAGGATGAGGAGGGTGCTTCTCTTCATGGCTGTCACAAGGAGTGGGGTTGGATCCCTTTGGCTGCTCCGTAGCTCTTCTCACTGCAGGTCTCTGCGCAAGCAGGGCCGCCTCCCTCCACTCCTTCCCAAGGTGAGCTATGGGGATGGAGCAAAGCTGCAGAACCTCCAGCCCTGATATTTATAAGGTGAAGTTGTGAATAGTCAAAACCCCCCATTCATTTGCTACCCAATGACTTAATGTGGTAAAAAAGCTCCCGCTCCAATGGGTGACAAGGAACCGCCTAAGGTTGCACTTCAAAAGGCGGCGGGTGTCCCTGGGAGCGGGATGGTCTGAACGAGAGCAAACTTCCCTAACAATGGGACACTTTTAACTCTCTTCCCTGCCACCAGCCATCCCTTTCTGCTGGCCCCAAGTCCTCTTGCCTTCTCATTTTCATCCTCTGCTTGCCAGCAGAGGCTCCATCCCCATGTTCCTCTGAAATAACAAGCAGATGCATTTCTATAGTTCCCCTGGTATCTGCCTGCTCCCTCCTATGAGAATTTCCCGAAGAGTTTTAACAGCCCTTCTGTAAAGATCTATAGGGGATAGACCTCCCAGGTCTCTTTGCAGAGATGCATTTCATGGCAGGTTTTTTCCTTCTTGCCTCTTTATGATGAAAGTTTCTGCATTTCCATCCTGATAACAGCGAGCATGGCTTGGTAGCATTTGGAAATCTCTCCAATTTACGCAGCTGCAGCTTGGGAACACTCTGTGAATCGTTTATGTGGTTTTCTCCGATGCTGTAATTAGGGGAACAGTTTTCTGGGATTGGCGATTTCCTTATGGTGAAGGCTGCAGCAGCAAAGGCATGGCTGCTGCTGCTCCAGGCAGGAGCTGCCCGTAGCCTGAGTCAAATGAGGGGCCTCTGCTGCAGCTGAGCCATCATCTGTGCTTGGGAAAGGAAAATCTTTATCAGAGGAAACCCAAAAATCCTTTCGGTAGTTACAGCCAGTATCATTAAGGATTCTGAGGAGCTGTGATGCAGCTGATGCAGGAATGGGGAGATAGTGTTCATGGAAACTTCTTGGTCCATTTTCCTGTGGGTGAATGGTCCCACCAGAGGCTGGCTCACCCTGGGCAGGGATTCTGGCTGCTCCACAGGGCAGTGTGGGTACTTGGCCCCAAAGCAGTGCTGTGCCAGCAGAAACAAACAGCCCCCTGGCTCTGTCTGCTACTGTCCCATGGCACACAGGCACAGCATCTGCCCATGATGACTCTTTGGCTCTGTGGCAGGCAGAGGCACTGCCTTTTTCCTCCTTCTCTCAGCTCTCTGACTAACCCCGGGGTACACCCATTTCCCTGAGTTAATCACAGCTGCTGCAAGGGGACTGATGAAAAAGCAGCAAAAGTCAGGTTCAAGGGAATGGAATTGCACTGGACATGGCACTTGGGGAGCTGGCCCACAAACAGAAGGGGACACAGAAGGGACAAACCCCATCTTCACACTGAGGAAGATGGCGTCAGCCTGCAGCGCAATGGCCAGGCAGGGGGATGCACCTCAATACCTTGGAGAAGTAGTTTTGTGTACTGCCATGAAATGCTCAAGAGCATTGTAGAGCCAGCAGCCTGCCCTGGGGTATGACACCTCACAGCTGGTGTCTGAAGTGCAAGCCTGTGGGCTCAGCTCCTGCTGCTGGAGACCTGTCACTTGTCTCTCCTGCCCAGAGCAGAGAGACCAGCTCCTCGCTGCTCCTGGCTGCAGAAAGCACAGATATTCTCCCTGTCCTGCTGCCCCTCAGCCAATGAGGGGAGAGCCCCCTCCCTCCAGACTCTGTGGAAGGGAAACCTGGAGTCAGCTGGGCAAAGCCACAAACAACCCGTTTGTAACCAGAGGATTAAAATTGCAGATTGGTTGAAAAGCAGAGATGCAAAATAACTTCCAAGTGAGCACAAAGCTGGTGCAGTCCCACCAGCATGGAAAACCCTCTTTGAGTCAGCATTTTAATCATTACCATCCCAAACAGATCCTACTTGTTAGAGCTGTCAAAGGACAATTACTGGAAATGAAGTGTTTCCCATGTATCAGGGAAGTTCATTGATTAAATTTAGCCCATGCAAAGGTCTTGGAAATCTGCGTGTTTTTTCTTTGTGCACACAGGCAGTTTTGGGAGGTTGTGTCTGGCTGCCCCTGAGGCCATATAGATAGGGTTTTTTTCTTGTCTGAGACAGCTTGTGCAGCTAAAAAAAATGTTGGCATGTCTGCTCTGTCAGTTCACACATGATATTGCTATCACACGCCAGAGGAATAACAGCATCCCTGGGCGTGAGCTGTGCCGCAAGCAGCCGCTGGCAGGACCACACAGCTCTTTGCCCAGGCTATTAAAAATGTCCTTTCTAATTAAAGTCACAGTGATCTTAAAAGTCCCTCATAACGTTGTCACTTGCACTAGTTGTCAGCAAACAAAGGAGCATGCTGAGACAAGCCTTCCTGTACTGCTCCAGGTTTTTTCCACTTTAACTGCTCAGGCCTGGCAAGCAGGAGTGAGCGCTTCTGCAGGTCACCCTGCAATGAGTGCAGTGATTCCAATTGTATCACTGCTTGACTTTTCCACCTTAGGCAAAAGCAGACCTGGGTCTCACTGTGTTAATAAATTTGCACTTACAGAACATTTCATGTCCTTGCAGTAGAAGAGATTAAATGTACACATCTGTTTGCAGCAGAAATGGGTTAGGCACAGAAATGGGTGGTCTGGAGATCTCGGGGTGGATCAGTGGCAGAGCTGAACTGGGCAGAGCTATTTAGAAGCTGATTTTAGTGCTTTTCTTTGTGAGTCATTGGGCAGAGCAGGGCTCTGGAGGCTACAGGGCTGGATGCTCCCCCATCGCCCATGGGAACAGCCCACTGGGTAATCTGAGAAACCATACTGAAGGTGGTTTCCCTTTGATTTTCCCACTGCCTAGAGACCTGCTTTTGGTTTGGTTCTGGATGGGGAAAAAACGTCTGGAAGGCAAATTCTATTGAATTTACCTCGTTTTGAAGAATGTGCACTGTCAGTGGTACTGGGCAGTGTGGATCTCATGAGCCATCAGCTGCCCAGCATGGAGGCAGCACCAGAGCCTGCACCGTGTGGTGCTGAGGGACCGGCTGTTGGCAAAGCAGCGTCCTGAGTGTCAGCTGGACTCCCTCGACAATCCTAATCAAATGTTGATGCTTTGTTTCTTATTTTCTTGCTATGTAACTAAACAGGCACTGCTTTTCATGGGATTGTTACAATCCTAAAGCATTTTGGTATCTGCCCTAATTAAAGAGAGGACAGTAGTATATACAGGCCCATGCACCCACAAAACCCTTTTCGCACCGCAATGTGGGTTTTAAGGGAAAGCAGACATGAGGTAAATCAGTTTACCAGGGTGGCAGGTCCCACAGGGGTGGGGCCTTGGCTTGTGCTGCCCCGTGGCTGTGGACAACAAGAAAATAAAGCACAGACCACTTGCTAAATTGCCCTCGGCAGGTGACACATTCAGAGCCCCAGCGTCAAATCCTGCTTTGCTGTCCTCCTTACAATAGAAACCCACCTGGGTAATTAGAAAGCCACCGCCTCGCTAGTGAGGTGGAGGATGTTTTATGGTGCTCTCCCACACTGCTCACCCCAGGAAGACCCTCAAGCCCTTGGTCTGTGCAGGGCAAAGGGTTGTGTCCCCGTGTTGCACAGTATTCCATCCCAGAGCACTGCAGGCTTGGGACAACCCTATTGCACGCCCAGCTCTTCTAGGAATTGTTATTTTTTGTCTTCTCAGCTTTCCTATATTGGGGAAAATATGTCCCTATTGTTCTGCCTGCTGCACAGACCCTGTGGACTGCTGCAGTTCCCAGCAGGAGCAAACAGAGGCAGGACCTGGCAATGCTGGGTGGAGATTTGCATGTATAATGAATATGTTTTGATTAATGAATAGTAGTTGGGGATGGAGATGTAACTGAAATCAGGTATTGTGCCACACCTGCCCCACAGGCTTGGTCCTCTTTATGCCTGTTTTGGCACACAGAAGTATCCCAATATCCACTGAAAAACAAGATTAAACCACCCAATAGAGCCAACTTAGGGTGTGCTTTCCCAGTGAAAAAAATTATCCCCAGGAGTTCCTGTCTCTCAGCAGCACTTTGTGCCCACAGCTGTACCAATGCACCCAGGTTTTCCATCTTAATTTTAATCCTTACTTCTAGAACAGCCTCGTGCAGCATGATGGGGTGAGCAGTGAACTTCATCAGTGAGGCCACAAAAAATCAAGTCCAAGGTAAGGGCCTCTTCTACTGAAGGAAGCACATCCTGGGATAGAAGCCAGCACCAAGGAAGCTCCAAGTTGTACCTTTTGGTTCCAGAAAGGAAAAAAAAATTGAGGTTTGGAACCAAATTCTGATCTTTCTAGATGCAAGCTGGCCAGGGACATTGATGCTTCTCAGCACGGACTGTCAAGGTGATTTCGGAATGTCCTGATTGGGGTTGTAGAAAAGGCCTCAGAGCATTGCAGAGCTCTTGGATCTGTGTGCATGGGATGATGTGTTTAGGCTAGAAATGAGAAAATAGGGGTGGGGAACCTTTTATTCCATCAACAAGAGGCAGAGCAAGGGGCTCAAGATATAGATTTAACTTGCTGTGGGCTCACCATGTGTCAGGAATGAGGTGGATGAGCATGGCCCCACCATGGTGGGGAATATGGGCTGGGAGATGGGTCAGGACCCCTCCAGCCCAGTTGACTGGGGACAGTGGCTGGAAGGGGATTTTACCTTGTCAGCAGCAGTGCCCATCTCTAGGGAAAGCTCTAGAGAGGACTTGGCTGCCCAGTCAGCCGTGGACTGACTGGATCCAGTCAGCTCCATGACCTATCAACCTCACCTCACCTGCCTCCTTTAGGTGTGTCCCCCAAAACTTACAGAGCCTTTACACAGCAGCCTTATAAAGTAGGGACAAGTGTTTTGTTTTTCTCTCTTTCTTTAAAGGAAGTGTCATGCAAACAGTGTCAGTGCAGCTGATGGATTACTGCCTGGACATCTGCATGCAGGGGCTAAATCTCTGTCCTGGGACGGTGCCACCTCCCAGGTGAAAGCCTGTCCAGGAAGAGATTGGGCACCTGATAAAGGGAAAATTATCACCTCCTTCTTAATTATTCCCAGCCAAACTCAAGTTAAATTAACTGATTACAACCTGGCTCATGCAGAACTCTCTATCCTTTCCCAGCATGGGTCCTTGTATTACCCCTTTGTGGCTGAGGCTCTGTCATCCCTCCTGTCCTCCATCCATTTCATGTCACAGATCAAGCCCAAAGATCTTAAATTCTGAGTTGGATGATATGGGTGTTGCTACTGGCTCTGTCTGGCACACTCAGTGTGGGAGGTTTTGAAAAAAAATGAGAAAAATGAGGTTTTGAGAAAAAAATGGTGATTTGAGCCATGAATATTTTCTTTAAATTTGTTTCTTTGGACAGAGGTGCAAAAAGCTGTGGCTTCCTCTGGAGGAATCTGGACTGAGAGCAACTTCAAAAACTAGGGAAAACAAAGTGAGGAGAAAAGTTTCTTTGCCCACAGATGTGGTGGGGAGCCTGTGCTGCTGTGGGGTTTGTTCTCCCCGCGGTGCCCACATGGGCTCTGGCACTTTGCTGTGGGTACCCCTAAGGAAACCCCTCTTGCTTTGCCTGTCTTCTCACAGGGTTGAGCTCTGTATTTCCATTTCACACTGCAGTTGGACATTGATGCCATATTCATTCCTTGCTTCCATCAGTCTGGTAGTGCCATGCATTTCTTCATCTTTGAGGTGGAAGGAGACAGCTGCAGTGTTACCTGAGGTCAGAGAAGGATGACAGCTCTTTGCAACGTCTCTGGTTTTACTAAACCAGTTTTAGGCCTTTACTATTCAGTTTAAAGTTGATCCAATGGGAATGAGTAAGGTGGGATCTGGCTCAGGGGTTCAGCTCATCAGCATCCTCCAGGCACAGAGAATTGTTAGGACACTCCACGGGGTGATTTTTTTCCCCAGTGACACCCTTTAGAAACAGATTTCCTCAATCATATTCGCTTGGTAAATCCCAGATCAGGTCTGAACACCTGAGCTGTGGTGGTTCTGGAGGGATCTCTGCGCAGCCCCGTGAGGATGAACGCAGTTCGCTTTGCATTCGTTAACTCTGAGGGGTGGAAATGGAGCCGAGCCCCGGCGCCAGGATCAGGCCCGCAGGCACAGGGCCGGGAGCGGAGGGTGCCCGGCGCTGGGGATGCCGCGGGGATGTCCCCGCAGGCTGGTGACAAGGCTCCACCCTGTGGGACGTCCCCGCACCGCACACCCGTCCGCAGCCCGTGCCCGGTGGCAGGGCCCGGGTGGGCACACGGGGTGGCACAGGCTGCAGTGCCCCAGCCGAGCATCTCGAGCGGCAGCGCCGGAACAATCTCGGGCAATTTGCCGTGCTCATTGCTCGGGCTGGCTGGCCAAGCGCTGGGATTTTCAAGCTGTATTGAGAGGGGGGAAAAAAAAAAAAGCCCTCTGTTGTAGGTCTGCGGTTCATCTGGCCGTGATGGAGCTGGGTGAGCGAGAGCAATCCTTCAACAGCACCCAGAGCCTTCCTGCCCCCCAGGTCACGTCATTGTAGCTGCCCCCGTCTCGCTCTGGATTGATGCCACCGAAGTCACCAGCGCTACGCGGGATGCCTGCCAGCGTGAGGCACAAGCTGTGTGACACCTACTCCCTCCCAGTGCCCGTGCTCCTGGCCGCCCGCGCTGCCACCAGGTGAGGTCCGTGCTGCAGTAGATGCGCACGGCCAGGAGCAGCACTGTGGGCTCGGGTCACCCAGATCCCACTGAAATAAGAGCCTGGACAGGACAGAAATAAAACGGTGAATCTGGAAGAGCACTGAAGAGGCTGGAGCTATTATAAAGCCATCATGGAGCTATTGCAATACTATAAGCTATTGCTACTCCTGCTCCCGGGAGAGAAGGATCCTGACAGTGGGAGCGATGCTGCTGCCCCAGGGCACCCCTGCTGCCTCCATCCCTGCCCTTGGGCTCAGTCCCAAAAGCACACGCCTTCAGCCAAGGCTCCTCATGCCTGATTTCTTCTTTGCTAAATGAAATGTGTGATTTTGGACCTGCACACGTGTTTCTTTAACACTTTGTGGTGGTGACTCCTCCCAGTGCTAACAAGGATGGGGGGACCAGCTGTGGTCAGGCATGACCTGAGCTCCTGTGACAAGATAGAAAAATAAAAAGCCAATTCTTCTCTCTGAGAAGAATTATTTCCAGCATCATGAGAAAACAAAGCAGACCAAGAGAGATTATTTTCCCCAAACAAGATGCTGTTTGAAAACACCCACTTGGAGTCACACACAATTTTTTTCCTCCCTTGTTGTTGCAACTTCACCAAATCAAAAATTTTGATACCGAGTTGGCTTCTGAATTCATGAGACCAGCTTAAAATTCCTGATTTTTTTTTTATTATTTTGAAAATTCTCATTCTTTTTGTTCAGTGCCTATTGTTGGAGCCTTAAGAGACCTCATTTTTCACATGTCCCTTTGACCAGATCAGCTAGAAACCCTCTTTTGCTCCCCCCTCCTTGTCCTTTCTTCCTGATTCCCCACGGAATGAATTCTGGACCCGGGCCTTGAAGCAAACACGAAGAATTGAGAGATTTGCAGTTGATGGTAGGAGTTGTCAAGAGCTGTTGTCAGCACAGCTTACAAAATTTGCACAAACCATCACCAGCAACTGTTCCTTCCCAAGGCAGCTCTCCTGACAAGACAGCGAGCACACGGAGCCGCCTCTCCCGGCGCAGGAGATGGAAGCAGAGCTTACCCTGCTGTCAGTTTGAGCGGCGCTGGGCTGGAGCTGGAGAAACACCCCCGCACAGCGCACACCTGCTCCCACACAGCCTGGCTCAGCCCCAGCCGGCCCCGGGAGCCTTTTACGTTCCAGCCGGAGCGGGCTGTGCTGCCGGGACACACCTCGGTGCCCGGGCTCGGGCTGGGGCAGCCAGAGCTCCCCGGGGACTCATGGACACGCTGGGTGGGAACAGGTGGAGAGGCCAGGGCTGGCTGCCCGTGCCAGGACTCCAGGAGGACACAGTGGCTTTGTTTGCCCGTGCACAGTGTGGGAGGCTCCCCCAGCTTGGCACCAGAAGGTTAGTGCTATTCAAAAGACTATTGTTTTCACTCTGTGTTTTTGGAAAAACAGGGGGTGAGCCAGGCAAAGGCATGAGAACCACCCTGGCTTCTTCTGCCTTGAGTTTCTGCTGCTGTGAGCACCTCCCTGGATGCACTCCCAGCCCCTGACCTCCTTCTCACGCAGTGCAGTTCAGACTCCCGATGCTTCAGAGCTTTTACAGATCTTCATTTGCTCACATCTCTCCCCTGTTTCCTTCTCTGATCCTCTCTTAGCAGGTCTCTGCTGCATCAGGACCAGCCGATGGCAGAACAAACACACAAAGGTGTTTTCCAAAGACTTCTCCAGCCTTAGCCTTGCAAAAGCATCCCAGCTTTTGTTGTGGTGGCCAAACCACTGACTGAAACACATTGCCCCCATCACTGTAGAGCTGTGGCATGTCTCAGCAGTCATGGGGCTAATGACCCAAAGAAGAGAGAATGCCCAAAAGTATTTGAAAAAAACCCCAAATATGCTTTGAGGCTCAGCTGTGATATCTGAGCTGGGGCTGGCAGGACCTCCAGGACCTTTTGGCTGGTCCCCAGCTGAGGTGGAACACACATCCTTTGCCTACGAGAACTAGGCTTGGGGCTTGTTCTTCCTGGCTTTCACTGCTATCAATGCCTGCCTAATGAGATTTATTAAATCAACTCACTTTGGTATAACAACAACAGGAATGCAGATCTCCTCTGCCCAGCCAGGGCTTGCTGTGACAGTGCACAGCAATTCAAGGTGACTCACAGGGGCAGGTGGATTTGGCCAAGATCCCCAAAGGGCTGGCCCTATCCCTGGGATCCAGGGGACAAAACTGGCTTTATGGTGATGCCAAGAAAGTGGGTGTTTATCTGTATAGAATGCTCATCTACATATAATGATTTTTTTTTTTTTTTGCCATAATCACATTAGCATGGAAGGTATTTTTCCTTTGGAGGAGTTACAAGGTAACACCTCGTTTATGTACCTTTACATACAGCAAGGGGCTGCTTCTAATTGGCAGAAATATTTAAGTTTCCCACCTGGAGCTGGTTCTGTTTACTGATGAGCTTGTCTCCAGCTCAGCTGCTCATCAGCATTGAGGCTGGGAAAGGGCCTCAGCTCCTGGAGTGGCTGTTGAGGATCCTTGGAGCTGGAGGATGCTCTTCCAGGGAGTGAAGGTCAGGTTAACGCCCAGAAGGTGTTTCCTAGGTGTGGGTAAGGTGTTTGCTTTGGTTTAGCTTGGCTTGGCTCTGTTCGTAGCTCCCTCTCAATAGCAGCAGCAAATATTTCCTTGTGTAATGCCTGGAAGGATGAAAATTCCCTTTCTCAGCCTGAAGTAATGAGCAATTTCCTGGTTGGTGTCCCCAACTTGCCCCACAGATAAGGACTGTAATGCTCTTTGGTTAACGTAACAGGGAGCCAAACCTGTCCCTGCATTTGACAAACTTTAATCTCCTAGTGCAGTTCCTAGGTTGAAATGGTCTCCCTTAGCAGCAGAGAGGGATGTTTCTCAAATCAGAGTAGTACAGCTATGTGTTTTTAACTTTGAGCCTCTGTGAACTGGTAATTGTGAAAGAACTCCCCAAGCCCTGCCATAAAGCCATGCTCCACCTGGGGCAGGTGGGGGAAAGCTGGGAAGATCTGGCCTTTAACCTTGAGGAGTTTTTCCAGGTGTGCAGGTGTTTGTAGCTTTTGTAGTCAGAGCTAGGGGTGGGGAATGTGACTAAGATGTGTGGATGAAAGCATTGAGATGTTGGGTTTACCATTTCAGGCTTTGAATTCAAACAGCTAAATTAGAAGCAGGCTTCATGGGGAGAGACTGAGCCCTGCAGCAGCACCAAGAACAGCCCTGAGCCAAGTATTTGGGCAAACCTGAGCTGTGCTGCCAATCCTTTTTATCTTGTAAATGCAAGAAGATAGTATCTTTGTTTTCTTGCTTTGGACAGACCTCTCTTCTGCCCAAAAAGTGCAGGCTGAGGACACAGCCCAGATCTTTGATTTTTTGGGAGAACTTGTGGGCAGAGACCAGCCCCTGTTTCAGTGATGCCAAAGAAGTTTTTGGTGATTTGCAGTGTATTTGCTGAGCGAGTTGGTAGATGCTCTGAACTGGCAGAGATGAAGGGAGATCATTGTGTGGGACAAAACTGAGGAGAAAGTCTCATCTGTGGCCTTACTGCTGAGTGCAGGACAGAGTTTAAAAACCATCCTGGGGAAAGTAACGGGGTGAATTAATCCGGTTGAACAGTAGGACCTCTACAGATTTCCATAGGTGGTGTTGCTCCAAGTACTATCTCTAAATGTTTCCTCCACGAAGGAACCATCATCAAAGTAAATATTTAAATAATGTCAGAAACTCCTTGACCCCAAAGTGTGCAGGGGTGAGGGGAGGGCATGAGTCACAAAGAAAAGAGCACTGTTTTCTTTGTTGCTCAGTCTCACATTCCTTACCTTTTATATAAAAATCAGTATTCATAAATCCAGCTGATCTTAAAATAAACACCCGTTGGAGTCAGGTGCCAAGGGATGCTCAAATGAGAAAGTGAAAAAAACCTCTTGGTCATGGAAAGAAAACATCAGCAGTGTTGAACTGCTGAATGTGGATTGAAACAACAGTCTCAGCCCTTTGGACACCACCACTATAAAAGCTCTGACAGAAATCATTGGTCTTCTTGCCCTGTGTTTTATTTTGGTCTCCTGCTCACCTCTGGTTACTTTCTGTTGCCAGCAAAGGTCAGTCTTGTGGATCCACTTCTACTTTTAATTGCAGTTTTGACTGTTCACATTCAATGTCAAGTGTCAAACAGCCCTTAAGTAAACAAGAGCTTTCCCATTCCCTTCTGTTTTCTGAAGCCTGTAGGCTGTGTTTTGCCTCACCTTACTCAGGTACAAGCCCAGACTAACCCTGCTGAAGTACACAGAGCTACTTTCACTTCACAGCACAAGTAGAATCAAACTGAAGCTCCAGGAACAGCAGTTTATCTGCCCAGATTAAGCACTTGTTTTTCTAATATGATTGCAAATTCCAGAGATAATGTGATACCATGTAATTTACCCTGCACCCCTTAGCTGGTACCAGTCCATTTTTGCCAAGTCTTCTGCAGACCAGTGAGGATGTTATTGCTCCACCAGTAATGAAGATGTAGGGAGGCCTTTTTGCTTTGAAGGTTTGTGTCTTACACCCCTGTGCTGCTAAAAGTCTTTTTCATCCCTAAAAATCAATGCAGTACTTAATTTTCCTTCTTCATTCCACCTTCCCTTGTTCTTGTATTGCTTGGTATGAGAAAGGCCAAAGGCTGTGTTTGTGCTGCAGTTATCCCAAGGCTGACTGGATCTATGCAAGTTAGAGAGAGAAAAAAGCTGGGGAGAGAGAGTGCTGCAGCCTTCTCTTCATCTGGAATGTTGAGTATGTCCTCAGCCCAACTATCAATTTGGCATGGAATTTATAAGTGGGTACTTGTCTCTGGAACCTCTAACCTACTGCTGGACAAGACTGAAGCAGGCCAGTGGCTTTCCCTCCTACTCATGCTTGCTGCCAGGCTGGGGCTTTCAAAGTGCAGAGCTCCTGGTACACACAGTTTGTCCCTCGGGGTTCCCATTAAACATTCTTGAGTGACACAAGGGATGGGAGTGAAGTCTCCAGGCTGCTGTGAAGCCAGTCAGGGGGGTTCCTGTGGATTGGTGCCATCTGGGGCTCTGGGATTCTGCAGTATACAGATGATGGAAAGGAGCTGTGTTCCAGCCAAGGGACCTGTGGGTGCCTGGGGTAACCCTTCCCAACCTGCCCAAACCCCTGAGCTGCGGTGGAAATGCAAACAAAGGGGGCAGGATGTTAGTAAGAGCTGCAGTGTAAACTTGATTTCTGCAAGGCTCAAAGACGGTTGGTCAGAAGAAACCTGTTTATTGTGAGGTTTAGGAAAACAATTTCTATGCAAATTGCCTTTTTTTTTTGCCAAGTAATGGGGTTGATACACAACTTGGAATTATAATTTTAAGAATACAAATACATAGTATCTTTTTCAACAAACACAAAACAAACTTCTCTAGGGAACATTAAATAAACAAATGTTTCTTAAAATAAATGGGCAACAAATATGGGGTGGGAAGGACAAAATAAAACAACAACCCAACTCAGAAGCCAAAACCCCATTGAAGAAGCAGCAGTCACATCTTCAATTTTATACTCAGGCTGTACTTTCACTTTGCTTTTCCTGTTCAATAGCTGGCAGAAAAACAGGAAACAAAAACACCATCAGTAAACATTACTGTTTATGAACAATAAACATTGCCTTCCTATGGAGATAGACTGAGGGAGTTTTGGGGGTGTACAGCCTAAAGAAGAGAAGGCTCTGGGGAGACTTTAGAACCCCTTCTAGCACTTAAAAGAGCTACAAAGGAGCTGGAGGGAGACTTTGGACAAGGGCCTGGAGTGACAGAAAAATGGGGAATGGTTTGACGCTGAAAGAGGGCAAGGTTAGATTAAATGTGAGAAAGACATTCTTCCATGTGAGTGAGGCCCTGGCACAGGTTTCCCAGAGAAGCTATGGCTGCCCCAATCCTGGGAATCCTGTTCAAGGACAGGTTGGATGGGGCTTGGAGCAACCTGGTCTAGTGGGAGGTGTCCTTGCCCATGGCATGGGGTTGAAACAAGATGATTTTTAAAATCCTTTCTAACCCAAACCATTCTGTGATTCAATGATAATAGTTCTGCAGGACACTGATTTCTGTGCTCATACTTAAAGCCAGAGAATGGTTAAATCCATAATTGGTTGTTTTGATCATCCTGAAAATGTCAACTCATTCCCACATCTGCATAGCTAAAAGGGAGCAGTTGAAGGTGTGCAAAGCTCCTCTTGTATTTACAGATTTAGCATTAGCAAGGATAATGAAACGGGAAAAAAACAGGTATCTAAAATTGAGGGACTGTGCTTGTGCACGGCTATCAGCACACATATCCACAGTGATTAGCAGTACTCTTCTGAAAGAAACTGCTCACAGAATCTGCTCCAAATGCTCCTTTCATATCTGAAGCTGAACATGAATCCCAGCCTTATCTGGCTCTCCGTGCACAGTGTGTATGGGAGGAGATCTTGCACGAGAAAAGCTCAGGGGTGTTTTTCTGAGGGAGATTGCCTGTTAGATGAGGGTGATGGTGGGTTTGCTTGCAGCCTTATTCCAGAGAAGGTGCCTGGAGGTCTCCTGCCCAGAGCTAACAGCAGGTACCAGCAGCTCATCTGCCTGATAACATTAAAGCCAGAGCCTGGGCATCCTCTGGGGATGCTGCCTGGCCTGCCAGGGATGGGCAAAGGTTCCCCTGTGCCTCCAGAGAGGCTGGTAACAAGGCAATTACAAACAGATTGATCCTGTTACCAGCACCCAGTGGGAACACTGGTCTTGCTTTTAGCAGAAGCAAGAGCAATCCCATCAGAAAGGGTTTTTCAGACAAAATGCACCCTTGGTTATAATTACTGATATCCTTGGAAGCCTGGCATAGAGTCTTAGTATTATCCCCACTTAAAGTCAGGGATGAGTTTGAGCCTGTAATCCTGTGATTAGTATTCATTTTGCATATGAACTGCAATACGGATTATGTCCTTGCTACTTGTACTTCAAATAGCCTCATAAGAACTTACTTTCTTTAGTGGGCAGTGGATTTTTCTCTCTGGTTTCTGTCTTCTTCAGCTTGGTCTTGTCAAATGTTTCAATTTCTGCAAAATCTGGTTTGTCGGACATGATGGGTCCTGACAAACAAAGGGAAAACACACCCATGGCTTCATTAGCTAGTGCTGTGATATCAGCCATCTGCAAAGCATTTTCTCCTCAGGAGAAAAAATACGAAAATACCATAAAAATGTTTATTCAAAATCCCCCACAAACCTAACACTCAATCTGGGACCTTTCCCTGAGGCTTGGCTCTTTCAGAGCAAAAGAGGAAATGCATAAATAGAATTTTCTCTAGATTTCTCAGATGAAATTTATAAAAATCATATTTCGCACATGGTAACAAGAATAATCAGTAACAAAGAGACAATGATTAACTGCCAGTAATCCACAGTGCCCCCTGACATTAACCTGTATTTTAAGAAATGCTGCTAACTGGAAAATCTACAGTAAACCCCAAATCCAATAGGAACAAAGAACTTCAATTATGATTTTCTTTTAATTAATGGGATTTGTCTTTCATTCTGAGCCCCTTTTACTGAGTACATCCATCCCCTGAGCTGCTGTGGACACTTGAGCATAACAATAGAGGACCGGTTCCCCCAGCCCTTTGTTTGCTCTTGCTCCATATCCCAGTTACAGCTCAATGGCTTTGATTATACTCTGTTATAATAAAGAGAAATCCACAAAGCACACCAGCATTTCACCTGTCAAAATTTCCCTAATGCAATTCATCCTTCTATTAAGAAATTCAAGTTAAAATCCAGCCTGGGCGTTATTCCCTTTATTTCAGTGGAGTTTCCCATCAAGGCAAGGCTTGGCCCGGAGATGGCTGATGTAATTATATTTTTTCCTTCCTGCAGAAAATCAGATTTCATTGCTATCTGCACTGAGGCAACAGTAAATATTCACAAGGAAAAAAAAATTTAAAAAATGAAAAGCTACTAAAACCACATGGCATTACCGTCTGGCTGCTCTCTCTTCAGCTGCTTGGTGGCCGTCTGAAGCAGTGTGAGTTGAAAAAGGTCAGGGTAATCCCTCCTCTCCTCTCCCCTCCTCCCCCCTCCCGAACCCATCGCTATTAATATTGATTAGTTTAGTGCTGGGATTGCTCAGCATTTAGGTAAAGGACAGATTGCTCCTGTAGAAAGTGAGGGAGGGAAATGGGAAAACTGACGTGGAAACCTGCCAAATTACATTTTAATTTTTCTGTTTTTCCATTCTCTTCATTTACCCTGACAGTCATATTGAAGTTTCCCTTCCCACCATTTTCCAGTGCTGAGGTTTGGAGTAAAGGTGAGGTTTGGGGGTTGCTGCTGCCAGGTTAGTTTTTAGGGGGGGTGGTTGTAGGTGCATTCAGCAACATGCCTGGGGATCATCCCCACCTGCCCAGGCTGGCAGAAGCACAAGCTTGGGGTTCTGGAGGGCTCTCAGCACAGCCATGGTGTGATTGCCATGACTGAGGGCCAAGTCTGAGATTAGCACGGCCCAGGCACCACAGTGGCACCCAGGAATGTGTCCTAAAAGGGATGTACAATGAATTTCTGCTTGTCCCTGTTTTGGTAACTGTTAATTCACTTGTTGGTGCCTCCCTCAGCCCATGGATCTGGAAGCAGGGAGAGAAGGGCTGTATGCATCCTCCTGGATACTGGTGTGGGTTTCCTCTTGTGTACCTTTCAGTGTCTCCATCTGAAATTCCTGTCTAGACTCCATGACAGTCAGAAGGGAGGCGATGAAGTTGGGATAAAATTTATTGTGGCCTAGGAGTACCTGATTTTCTATACTGACTGTAAGGCAGCTTGAACAATGATCTCAGAGGTACAGAGATGTCTCTCAGCTGATTGAGAACCCCAGGAAGGTCTGTGGAAATTTGTGTTGGCATTACAGGCTTAGGCTGAGTGGGTTTGAGTCTGATTTGTGTGCATGGAGAAAATGGTTTTAATGTGCTTAAATGTGTCTTAAGGACATCTTCTAACATGTTTGTTTAAACTAAAACAATGAACAGATTTGTGGTTGGACTTGATCTTAAAGATTTTTCCCAGCCTAAGGGATTTGTGCAGGCTGCCTTGGTTATCTCTGCATCTGCACTGACCACACCAAATCACTCTGTGTGTGAACCATATTTAATGTCAGAACTCAGTTCCTTCACTTCCATCCCACATATCCAACCAGTTGTCACGAATAGAAAGCTGTGTTCCTAACTGAAACCCCCGGGAAAAAGCAGGAAGGCAGCTACTGGGTGAATATTTGGTGTAAGCCGTAGCTAAGATTTGGCACTGAAGAGTCATTGTGTCTGTTTAGAGAGAGTGCATTAACTTCTTGTTTGGCTGGACACAAGATTTAGAAGACCAGAAAATACTTTAAAACATAATCTGAGTGATTAATGAATCCAGGCAATTAATGAGTTTAAGTTTTTAAAGTATTTGTCCGTTTTTAAAAATAATAATTCTGATTATGAAGAGAGACTAAAAGGACAAAACCTCTTAAATTTCAAGAGTAGCACAAGTTCTTTCAGTGGTAGAGGGCAGACAAAGTGTTCAGAACAGCAAAGCAGAAGAACCTCACTTTTTGGTTTTCTGTGTCTGGTCACAGGCTCTGCCCCCAGGATCCACACCAGAGCTCAGGCTCTTCTAAACATGCTAAGACAGGGTGAGCATGCTTGTTTCACCACCACTACCACTTTAATTGCCCAATTTACTGGCAAACCTAATACTAAAACAGTTTGGGATACATTGTTTGGGTTTTTAGGCTGAAGATAACCAAGTTTTTAATTGATTTTAGGTTGGGTTTGTGAGGAAGGTTCAACAGTGTTGAGCCAAATAACATAATGATGAGAAATCAAACGTTCTCACTCTGCTGAAATCAGGAGATACTCATCTCCATAACAAACATCTTGACCTTTGCATAAAGTGCCTGTCAAGTTCCTGTAGCTTGTAAAGTCAGTGCTGTGGTCAAACACAGCTCGTGCAGGATTCAAACCTCATGTTTATAGACTCTGTGCAGCACACACAGCTGGATGCAGTTTACATATGGAAAGTTTGGAATTTGGCCTGAGGGCATTGCATACTTTGAGGTAAAGATGGATAGGTTATATCTTACTCAGATGTTTTTTCTTTTCACTAGTAATGGAAATGTATTTGCTATATGAGCAGCAAAACTGTTCTTTGTCAGGTTTTTAATTACAGGATTTCAGAGTCACCATCTTCGGTAAGGGGAACATGGCATGTACCTGGCCTTGGGATGACTGTGGTTGCAATGAACCTCAACTTCCTTCATGTTGCACAGAAGCAGCAGAATGATCCAGTGTATAGAAATGTGAAAAACCAGAAAGCCAGTGGAGCGTGCAGACTATAGAATCTTTACAGATGCTCTACATATAAAGCATGTAAAGCTACACTGGTATGGCTGTGCCTGAAAAGCTGCCTCATACAATGGAAACTGCATTTTATTTTAATTTGTTGTGAAAAGATGAAGGGCTGAGTCAAACCTGCCAGGACTGACACTTCTGATACCAGTGAGTCACCTGCCATTGACAGCATTAAACCGTGCCTGGCAGCACCAGCCACCGAGTCTGTCAGACACCCACAGAGCAGCAGGGAAAAACAAACACTTACCCTCAGCATTTGGGAATAGGTGAGAGGAAACATTTAGAGGGAGCTCAAGTGAAAAGTCTGAAAAGTGAGGCTGGGAGCTTTGGACCCTGCTGCCACTTGACCTTTTCCTTTGGCTGCTGTCACTTGGCTATACATTCATATATATATATATAGGTTGTAGCCTTTAATGGGCTGGGGGATGCTGTGCTCATGTTTGGCACCAGAGGTGCTCTGGAAATGCCAACTTTCACAGAGACAAGGTGGGCAACTGCCAGAAGAAGAGGTTTCTTTCTCTTTGGTGCAGCAGTGGGAATCAAATGGTGTCTATTTCCATGGGGAGCTGAGGGGGGACAAAGTACCCTAACGCGAGCGTCGGGTAGAGGAACAGACGCTCGAGCAGATCAGTGTCTGTAGCTGAGCCAATAAGCTGACACAACTGATTTTATAATCACATTAGTGCTGTCTCGAAATAACACACCCACTCAAATATAACAGTGATTTCATTTTCAAAATGCTGTCATATTTTTGGTACTAAAGGTAGGGGATCAATTTGTCAAGGCTGAAAGCTGGGCTGGAAACTGCATGGACCCTAATTCCTCTAGGTCCCTGTGAACACTGAGCACCTTCCAGGCAGGTAGCAGGACTGGGTGTATCATGAGCTGTCCTCCGAAAGTTTCCCGTCCTCAGGGGAACAGGAAAAAGAAAAGACTACAGCTTCACTGAAAGGGTTTTCTTAGTTCTCTTTGTGCCTTTTGTTCCATCTTTGTGCCAAAAAAAATATCCCTGTTTGAGAACAGAGACAGGTTCCCAGGCTAAGAGACAATGAATCCTGGGGGTGTAAGGAAGGCACTGATCCCTCTTTGGCAGGCTCTCTGCTGTAATGCTGCACTGCCAGTGAGTAAATACCTGACACTTGTCTTACACTGGGTGTTTTATCATTACCTAAGGTGTTTCATTTTCCTTATCATGACCATTGAACCTTGAGGGTAGGTACATGCAGAAGATGAGGGGGGAGGAGAGGTAGTTGTAGATAGTCCTTCTCCTTGGGTGATTTTTTCCAATCCCATGTTTTCCAAATAGCTCAGGAGTTCAGACAAGTCTATACCAGAAACTAGTGGGAGTAGAAATTTCCTTTTTTTTTCTCTCTCTCTCTCTCCCTTTTTTTTTTTTTGATATGATAAAACTTAGTATGGGGGTGAATTTTTAAAAGTTAAACCAGATGGAGATATTTGCAACAGAACTTTCTCAAGAACTGACCCAAAATCATGTCTTCCAGCACAAAGTACTTGGCTGTGGCCTGGATCCTTCTAGCTAAATGTGTTGACCCATGCATGAATTATTAAAGGAAAAAGTAGAATTAATACAGAATGTCCATGCACAGGCTTCTCCTCCCCAAGCCAGGGTGGGGAACAAGTATGTGATGTGCTAGTCACATTAGTTAGTGATACAGAGCATATGACAGTTTGAGATGAATACTGGTCTAGAGACACAAATCTAGCATGACTGTGAGTCTTTAATAGTCCTTTTAAAAATTTATTTCCTCCTTTCTGTCTCTGGACAGAAGCATCTCCTGCCAGCAGCAGTTTAGGGAAGGAGTAAGACAGGGAAATCTTGGATGAGCATTTGGAGTGTGCTCAAACATGACACTTCTAAGTGTAGCTGGCTGCTCTGGAATTAAACAATCCACTCTTGGGACTCTCCCTCTCTTTGCTTCAGGCAGGAGAAACATTACCATTAAAACTGTGGCACCCACTTTGCAGCAAATAGATAACCAACTTAATCCAGGAGAAGACAGATCAAAGATCATAAAACCGAGAGACTGACCAACTTTATGGTAACTTCTGATTTTCCTTTTGTCCAGAGGAAAAAGGACAATAGGTGGTTCTGTTGTTACAATCTGTGCTGTGCTAGGGTAGCTCCAGAGATAAGGTATTCTTCACTCCTGGGACACAGGGCTGTGGATGTGGTTTTAAGAGGTGCCTCACCAGCACTTCTCTTTGTGTCACCAAACCATTCCACTCTCAATAGCCTGGGACTCCTGGTAGCTTGCGTGGTGTTATGTTTGGGGAGAAGATAAACTCTGAAGTTTTTCAGCTGCTTAAGGAAACAAGGCTGCTGAAGCAGAGGAACAGAAAAGGCAGCCAAGTTATCTTTTCTAGCTGATTACTCTGAGCAATTTACAGAATAAAAATTTGTATTTCTCCATTGTCTTTTCCAAAAATCATTTTCCAATTTTATAAGCTTGTCATACAGTGTAAGCCAAACACATAGGTATTGCATATTGTGTACAAGGTCAACAGTTATGTAAGAAAATGGTAATCACTATGTTCCACATCTGTTAACTTCTGCCTTTTCAGTGAAAGCTGCAAGTATTTAATGTTAAACACTGTTTCTTTTTTAAAATGTAAAAAAAAGAAAAAAGGAAGATGATACTGTTTACCTCTCCTGGCATCTGAAGTGAACATCTCTTTCTTCAGAACCTGAGTGAACTAGAACATTTTAAATGAATACTTTTATGGTTTTTTTTTCTTGCAAATGTATGCAAAGTGCCAAAATCAGTTGGATTACAGCTCTGTCTTCATCCTAGAGTAAACCTGAGCTCTGTCAAAGTGACTCCTCTTGAGTTAGTGTACCTTGAGTATGAGTGACCACACCATGAAATAACATGGGAGCAGCAGAGAGTGATTGTGTTGGCAGCTGACGAATTGTGGAAATGTGAACTGTAGCCTTTCCTTAACCCAAGGTAAAAGCACCACAGCAGCTTGAGCATAGATTCCATGTGAGTGCAAAGAATGGGAATTCAGCGGGAATAGGGACACACAAGGTTTAATTTATCTTTGGGGCATGAGTGTGTTCATCCACAGCCCAAGCTGGTGATTGCAGAGAAAATCAAATAGGAAGTAAAAAATGCAAGTATGCAGTATTGCAATTTTCGCTTGCCTGGTGCATAGTATTCCCTTTGAATTGAATACTAGCTTGCATAAAATTCAAATAACTCAGCTGTGTACAGATGGGGGGTGGGGAGGAGTGTGGAAAGGGGAACAGACGGAAGGAAATGGAACTGAGAAGACTGAATTAACCTTTCAATGTCTTGAATTTCAAGGAGGGAAGAATTATCTCTTGTTAAGTCTGCAACCATGCAATTAAAATATGAACAAGCCTTAAAAGCCACATTTGACCCATATTCCTAGATTTCTACTTTAAAGACAGATCTTCTAAAAGCAAGATTCAGATCCTAAAAGTGTTCAGAGGCAGGGAAAAAAAATCTCATGCTGTAAATGTTTATTTTAATCACAGAACTCTAGTAGAAAAATGAGTAAAAATGTCTGACATTTACGCAGAACATGTGCCTTTGATACTGAATTCTGTTTTTAAAAAATCCTTACCTATATGTCTAGTAATGGCTGACAGTCTTTGAAATGATGAATGGTTTTCTCTGGGCTGGAGTTTTTGTTTGTATAAAATAAATCCTTTCACCTGTTTGCTTGAGCATTGTGAAGCCTCATTTGTTAATACAGGGCAAAGCTTTAAAAATGAACTTTGATTCTTAGGTGCCCTTTTGAACACCGTGAGTTAGAACAACTGGATACTTACTGATACCAGAATTTCCATGGAGAGTTATGGATGTTCAGCATGGCCAAGTGTCATGTGCTGGGCATCCTGAAATAAAACGTTTGTTAGAAAATGCTGTAATGCTGGAAAAGAACAAAGTGAAGACTCAGCCTGGGGACATGTCTCTGTTTCTGGATGAAGTACGTAGGAAAGGAAAGCTCTTTGCAGAGCAACCAGCTAGAAAGTGTTTGCTGATTCTTCCTTGGTGTTGAAAGGACTCGCGTTGGTCAATATTTTTTGCTAGGTATCAATAGGATCCACTTAAGGCAAAAATTTGAGCACTTCCAAGTTCTGAAGAATATATCAATTTGTAGGTGAACAATTAAACCCCAAAGCAAACACTTTGCTGTCATACAGATAATTTCCAGGAAAAACTCTGGCATATAATACACAGGTATTACAACAGTCTTGTTTTGCTACGTGTCAGATTCCCATTTCCTACTAGTATGATAACCTGATATGAAGGTAAGGAATTGCACGGCAGGCTATCAACCTTCCAAGGATTCTATGGCTTTGCAAAGCTGTCTTGGAGTATTTTAGCTCAGTTTGTACTAAGCCTTGTGCAACTGTGAGCACAGTTGGGATAAGGATATTTTTCTTTAAGTTTCTTCAGTTTCTGATGAGGTATAATGCAGGGCTCTTGCTGGAAGTAGACTTAATTGGAAGCTAAATTCTTCAGAAAGTATTTATTCTAAAGCCATACTAGGTCACGATGGGAACTGGGGATACATGAAGGAAACATGGCTCCAGTTCTTCTGTGACATGTACAGACAATAGTGATTTGTGCTTATGAATAGCTTTTCCTGAAAACAAGGCAATTACTCTAATAATTATTTCAGATCTACTGAGTTACTTTGTAAGCACTTAGCAGTTAATCTCTGCAAAACTTTTAAGCTGAGCAATTTAGCTGTAAGGACTTGTAAGAAGACACGCTGAGCTGCAGGAATGGTGTGGTTCTGAACATGGATTTACTGATGAGACAGGGATGCCATGGCTCTCTGGATCTTCAGTCCTAGGAGCCAGACGCTGACCAGTTGCATCTGCCAAGCTCTTGGAGCTGTGCAGCAGCTGGGGAATGGGTCTTTCTGCTCCTCAGCAGCCTCACACTGGGGCCGTGCCACTGTGCAGGGCAATGCAGTGTCACAGCTCCTGACATGGGGTGACAGTGCTGTGTCACACGGTGGGACTGCAGCCTGCCCTGCACAACCCCTACTCTGAATGTGCTTGTGGGTTCAGAGCAGGAAAACGAGGCTGAGGGAGCTCTACAGCCTGCACAGCACTAGACGGGGAGGAGTAAGAAATGCTGCCTTCACAATTCAGGTGTGCCTGAGACAGCAGAAAATGCAGTGGCAACAGCTAATGGACATTGCTCTATTGTGATATTTAGGAGTGATCTGAGAGGGAGATGCTTTCAACAGCTGAATTTTGGGGATGTAACCATGCAGCCACTCATTAGGTTGTTGCCCCTCTCCTCTCTCTTTTTACTCCTTAGAAAATGTGGCTAAAGCACCAGACAGAGACTAAAATGGTGAAAAGTCTCAAGAGAAACTCCTACAAAGAGCAGATTAGCTCACTGCATTTGTTCAGCACAGAGATGAGGAGACAGAGCTGAGGACACCCTGCAGATTGCCTTAAAGGCAAGGGGAGATGCTGATCTTCTCTTTAATGACTTGTCACAGAACCTGAGGAGACACAGTGAAGTTGTATCAGGGAAAGTTCAGACTGGACATTATGAAAAGGTTCTTCACTGAGAGGGTGGTTGGCCACTGGAAAAGACTCCTCAGGGAATTGGTCACAGCGCCAAGCCTGCCAGAGTTCAAGGAGCATCTTAGTCACATGGTTTAGCTTTAGACAGTCCTGTGAAGAGCAGATAGTTGGACTCTATCCTTCTGGGTCCCTTCCAACTTGAGATATTCTGACTCTGTGACTCCTGGGTTGTCCTGAACCTTTCAAGTAGACAGCAACAAAACAAAGTGAGCAGAAAAGCCTAAAATGGCAGCCTGGGACTACATATGTCTGCCCCCTGCAAGGAGCCTTGGAAGCCTCTGAAAGGAGGTAGGATAAGCTGGCATGAAAATGTGTGTTTAGAGCCAGTTCAGAGGAGAGAAGTCACTGCCCTGGACTCAAAACCAGCAAACAGGTGCTGTGCAGTGCAGTGCCTGCCTACCTGCCTGCCTCTGCTGTCTGTCTCCCCTCACCACGTGTGCTTTCTGTGTCAGGTTTCTTGCAGTTTTATTCCTGTCAATTGGCCAATGTATCTGCTGAAGAGCCAGCTGGAGTCCGCTCTCTCCCATGTTTCATCAACAAAATTGCCGGCTTGCTCTGAATCAGTATCTTTATTGTTGTTGATGAGGCTAAATGAATCAGAAAGAACACGGCTAAGTATACAAAATACAAATTCAGAAACCTCATCCTGATGCAAGGAAATTTTATTAGTGGTTCAAGTGGAGAAGCCTGCTGTGTAAAGAGATGGACAGCACACACAGACCTCCTGAGAGGCCATTTCCCCTGACCCTACACGTTTTATTGGGTTTGCGTGTACCTCCTAATGACACCAAATCTTCCAGCAGGAAAACAGAGTTTTAGATCTGATTAAACCCAGGTTAATTTACTGTGGGATTGTGACTCTTCCTTCTTCAGATTCTAAATGCAAAACCTTTTAATGAGTCTTAAAAATGTATCTCTAGATAAAATTCAGAATCCAGGCTGGAGAACCTGAAATAAAATCCTCCCAGATATTGAAAATACAGAGGTTTCAATTAATTTCATCCTGCTTGTATAATTTTTCCCCTTTCCATATATTCTTTGTTAGTTTTTCATGGGAGAAAAAAACAGCTTTTCTTGAGAGGATTTTTACTAACTAAATCCAAGTTTCCTTAAATGCCTTATTAAGCCCACCACCTATGGCTGCTGGCACTGCATGACAGAAAAAGCTGTTGTAGTTTCAGCGTGGCATGTGGGAACCACAGACTGCCAGGAACTGGTTTTAACACTTCGGTTGTAAGCTTACATCTCCTCTCTAACTTATGCTAACTCACTTTAAGGGTGCTAAATTTTGTGTTTCAAAATGCATTAGCTCTTTGTCAAAGGGCACTTCATTACTTCTGGTGCGCTTACATTTGGGAAATGTTTGGCAGTGATTGCTCTTGATGCTTCAATTCGGAAAATTTACAGGAAATATTTTAATACAGTTATGAGAAAAGCAAAACTGGAATCTCAGAATCAGTTACACCAGAAAAGACCTCTGAGGTCATTGAGTCCAACCTATGTCAACCAGGCCAAGGCACTGAGTGCCTCATCCAGGTTTCTCTTAAACACCTCCAGGGACGGTGACCACCTTCCTGGGCAGCCCATTCCAGTGTCTGATCAGCTTTTCTGTGAAGAAATTTCTGCTCATGTCCAGCAGGGTACAGACCTGCATGGTGCCACTACTGGCTGTGATCACTCTCTGGGCACCCCAGGATGAGAGGAGAGTCTTAAACTGCACCAGAGGAGGTTTAGGTTGGACATGAAGAGGAATTTCTTCACGGAAAGGGTGATCAGACATTGGAACGGGCTGCCCAGGGTGGTGTTTAAGGAGACACCGGCCGT